>JAVHNL010000190.1:0-25000 GCA_031216105.1 Dalbergia cultrata | reverse complement strand
GAAAGGCTAAGGTAACACTACTTACAACGTGATAGTAAAGGCGTTATACCTATCATGGTTCAGCTTGGAGAGGTTAGGAAGAACTACTTGTAATGTGATGGTAGAAATGTTCTACTTATTATAGATCAACTTGGAGAGACTGAGAAGAACTACTTGCAATGTGATGGCAAAGCATTCAACTTATCATGATTCAGCTTGAAGAGGTTAGGAAAAACTACTTGCGACATGGCTATAGGGGTTGTCTACTAGTCACGGTTTAGCTTGAAGAAGCTGGGAAGAACTAATCAGATTATGACAATAAGGATTGTCTACTATTAACTTGTTAGTGCTTGGGAATGTTACTATAAAGATTATCTAGTTTTCTTTTTCAGTTTGAGAAAGATGTTTAATGGAATTTCAATGTGTTGAGTACTGGATGTAGGCAAGTTTGACCAAACCAATATAAAAATATTTGTATCATATCTTTTTCTCCTTAATCTCTTTTATTTTCACTACTCTGTTTTATTATTTCATATATGCTGAAAACTCTCTTTACCTGTTTGTTCATTAATGTTATACTTTAGAAACCTACTTTTTGAAAGACCAAACTTTGTCTCCACTACACTTCAAGCAAAACACGATTCAACTTCCAATTCTCGTGCACTTTTATACCTATAATATTTTTGGGTCTCAGAAAACAATAGATAAAGAAGATGAATACTTGGTTTGAGAATTGGACACTTCACATTTTTTGTTCAACCTGAGGCATTACTATCTTTGATCAAATGCAATGGCATGAATGCTTTGAAGGCTCTGGTCCATATGACAAAGTGATAAGGATCATTTCAAACCAAAGTATTCTTGATAATCTAAACTACTATATGAAGTCATTGGCCACTTTAATTGCTCAACATTTGGTCATATTTTTTTTCCAAATTAATCCTTTTAATAAAAAAAATCTTTAAAACAATCAATAGTCTTTAAAAAAATTCTTTTCTCCAAAAATCTATTGCTCATATCATATGGAAATGTGGGTGTGTGGAGAGTAACTTTAAGTTGTTTGAGAATATGACTAAAATGAAGTAAGTTAAAATAACTATTGGCTTGATTTCAAGTTCTGCTTTATCTTTCTATGTTTATTTTGTTTATTGTTTACTCATATTATAATTGCCTCAACACTTGACATCAAGAAGAGAAGCTGCATGTTGGTGCCCATAAAAGTTTGCAAGATATTGCTAGCCAATGGATTATGGAATGAGTTGGTTTTAGTAGCCTATGATTAGTGATTTGAGAAATTTTTTATAATTAATAATACTCAAAATATACAAGTATAGATTTACAATTCTATTTAATTATATTAATATCCAAAAAAAAATAGAAAAGCGACTTGCAGGGCACAAATAAAGTGATTTGATAAATTTTTAATAATTAATAATCAATAATACTCAAAATATACAAGTATAGATTTACAATCCTATTTAACTATATTAATATCCAAAAAAATAGAAAAGTGACTTGGCGGACACGACAATGCCAAATAAGTCGCTTGTTAAATTATTTGAAAAGCTTTTGAAGCAACTATCTTCTCCAAAAAGTTTCTCTAATAATGATAACGGAAAACATTTTGATTGCTTTATCCGAATGAGTCCTTGATTGGGGGAAAAACAAAGAGGAAATGAGTTATTATCATATGAAAAAATAGAGAAAGTTGTAAAGAGAAATGATAATTGCACTCATGAAGTGTGAAACACCATACTAACTCACACATCATTTACCATTAAATAGGGTGTGGACTCTAATTAAATGGGATCCACGTTTCATCCAATGGTGGATGAGGTGTGAGTCCGTACGGCATTCCACACCCCATGAATTCAAATAACACTACTCAAGTTATCAATTGAAAGCAGTTATGATCCACATTGTCAATTTTCAAGACATGAAGAGCCAATGAATATTGAACCATTGATCAACCTTAATAGGAAAATGAAATTTGCAATAATTCTGAAAAAATACAAGCTTCAATTTACTAATTAGTGAATTATTGAAAAGCTGAGACTTATAAGATTATTTATATCTCTACAATTAAAGTCTTGACCCAATTTGATAGAAGTTGGAAATACAAATTGGGACTGTCATGAGTGAACACTTGGTGAAATTTTTTGGGCGGGAAAAATGAATAGATGCTCTTATTGATGGTTGTTGTTATTATCCTTCTTTTACAAAAGTAAAGATTATATATATATATATATTTTCAAGTACATGAACATAAAAATAAGAAATAAAAATAAATATATTAAGTAAACTTATATCTTATATTCTTTACACTTTTTCTATGGAAGCTACATTTTTTAAAAAATTGTAAATGTATCTTGAGAGACATGAAGTGCCTATCAAGGAACTAGTAAATATAATTCTTTTAGCCATAAAAAAAAAAGAGACAAAACTACCAAATTCGTCCCTATAAAATTTTGCGTCGACTAAATTGGTCCCAGTAAAAAAATAAACTCTCAAATTGATCCATACAAAATTGAATAGTTGGTCAATTTAGTCCCTACAAAAAAAATTCTTTCAAATTTGTCCCTGCAAAAGTGAATTATCAGACAAGTTAGTCATCCTCGCTTGACTTATCAGATGGACTAATTTGGTTGATTCTTCAATTTTGTAGGGATCAATTTATCTGATTTGAAGTTTTTACAGGGACCAATTTGAGATATTTATTTTTTAGGGACCAATTTGTCCGACTATTCAATTTTATAGGGATCAATTTGAGAGTTTTTTTTTTTACAAGGACTAATTTAGTTGACGCAAATTTTTTGAGAGACCAAAATGGATGTTTTGTCAAAAAACAAATACTCAAGAAAATCTTATTCAAACTCACCCATATTTGCGAGTTTCGAACCGAGAAAGCAAGGGATAGAGACTAGAGCACAAGCTCCATAATAGAGGTGTCAAAACAGGCCGGTCCACCTCATTTAGACCAATCCCGCCAAAAGCGGCCTGGCCTACCAAAAACATATGGGTTGAAATAGTTAGCCTAGCCCGTTTTAGGGTGGGCCGCTAGCCCGCCAAAAAATTTAAAAAAATTTATAAATACTTTTTAATGTTTTGAATGAATTTTTTTTAAAAAAATATATTTTTATCTGTATATACCCAATTTTTCAAGGCTCATAACAAATATACACCAACTTTAACTAAAAAATATTATTGTTAATAGAGTCTTTAAGTTTTAACATTTTTTCTTTTGCTCACTGTTATAGTGTTACTAAAATAGTATATCAATATTGTGTTTTTTTTCTTCTGGAAAACAAATCTCTTTTTAGTCTTTGGGCAATTGGACTTGGTGATGTTTAATATGCAGGCTTTGTAGTTTTTCACATGGTCAGATGCTCAAATACTCTTGCCAATAAATAATTTTTTTTTTTTTTTCAAAATAGACTTGGCCTGCCTCAATGTGTCTAAACCCGCGGGTTAAGCTGGATGGGTTGGAATTTTTTGACAGGCTCAAAAAATTAGCCCAGTCCACTAAAAATGGCAGTTTTAGCTGATCAACCCGGTGAGCCTACCCATTTTGACATGTCTATTCCATAGTCCATGCCAAGATGCCACGCAGACATAAAATGTAGGGTTGACGAATGGAAAAGTAGTCTAAACTGAACCACTATGCTGTCCACCATTTCCATCCGACCTCCCGCCACCATGTCCCTAACTACTCGCAGCCTCAAACCCGCTATCTTGGTCTCCCCTTCTTTGCATCACTCTTCTTCCTTCTCCTCATTCCCACTATCATCACCACCTTTCAAAGCACCCATCATTTTCCCCAATCCTTCAACCCTCTTCCAACACCATAACAACAACCACCCAGAATCATCCACCCTCGCACGAAGGCTATTCCTTCCTTCCGTCTCTAGCATCTGGGTCACCCTCACCGGCAACAACAACAATGCTCATGAAGCAGTTCTCGCCATTCGTCGCGTGATGTCTCTCTTCAGGCAAGTTCGTTACTTGTCGTTGCACTAAACAATGCAAACTGAAGAGATTTGTCTTCTGAGGTAAAGTGTAAAAGTGAGGGGTTAATCAACTTGGATGAATAAATTTCATTGTACGTGGGTCCCACCAAATGATCCGATGGTACTTAATCAACACTTTTGCACTTTACCGACTCTTTCACTTACGAGTAGCTAAATCTCTTTTCGTTAAGCCCAATTTGTGTGTGTGGGGTTTACTGGTTATGGAATTGTGAAGAGAGATGTTTCGGGGTCTCTGGTAGAGTTCGACAAGGCGATTCAGTTGGATCCTCGTCAAAAGGCATGTATGTTTGTAAAAATTAAAAAAAAAATGGGAAACGATTATATATATCGCACTTTGGATTGGAATGTTCATGTTTGAGTTCTAGTTACATGAAATTTGGTTGTGCACCTTGTGTGCTTGTTGTCAGATCTTTGGTAAAGGGGTCTCTCACTGTACTACCTTAACAGGTACTTACTTATAGACTATACCCTTAATTTATTTATTTACAGTAAATGCCCTAGTTGATATCTACCGAAAAGGAAAGAAAAGAAAAAAAAAACATAGTTGATCAAGAAAAAAAAGTAGTGCTAGACATAAAATACATTTTGTAGTCCTTAACAATAAAAGACATAAGACAAATTAGTCTTTCCAAGGATTTATAGACAAATTAATTCGTAACAATTTATAAAGTAGTTCAAATTTGTCCCTGATGTAGTGTTTGGGATCACATAAAAATGGAAATGATTTGAATGGAATTGAATTGATTTAGAAATCAATTGTTATGTTTAAAATACACTAAATTGTGTTTGGAATGGTTAAAACATGAAATTGATTTGATTTGATTTACCTTTAAGTTTCAAAATCAAATTAGTTCCATAAAAATCCCAGCAAATTTGATAGGGTTTCAAAAAACAAAGGAAGCAAATCTCATGGATTTGCAAATCAAGTCATTTCCATTTTTTAGGCATTCCAAACGCACTATAAAAAATCAAATAGGGCTAGCAAGTCCATTGACATAGTGAGGAGAGAAGAACTTGTTCGACATTCTTAATTGTGAGGGACCACAAAATGTGTTTTTGTTTGTTTTTCTTGAGAGATTAATTTGTCTGATGTTATTTTACTTTTTCAAGGATCAAATAATGGGTTTACTTCTTTGTTTATTTTGCACTCTGGTTATGAAAAAAATAAGAGGACTAAATGGAAGTAGGTTTTGGCAGTGACATACACAATTACAATGTATTGGCTGAATTGGATTCCCTTTTGCCATAGATTTGAAGAAGCTGAGCAGTTTCGTTTAGATGTTGCACAAGCAATTATATGTTTTCCAAATGAATTCACGTTGGCAGAGACCCTAGGCCAGTCATGCAGGAAGCATATAACATGTTTAAAGATGGTGGGGATCCTGAGAATATGAGATTTGATGTCTTCTCAGTCAAAATTTATAATGCAATTATTTCTGTTAAATATAAAAGCATTTATCAGTCTTCATTAAATAATTTATGTTGACGGTGGATAAGAGTTTGAACATCGTTGCTCCTTTTCCTCTAAATAAAAGTTCAATTTCTTCCTAAGGTTGAGTTGACTTGTATATTTCTCATGCTACAAGCCTAAAAGGCTCTTGTGGGAATGTGATAAGACTGGTTCAGATTATCAAAGAAAACCAAAGAAACTGCATTGTTTCTCAGAGATATTACAACTTTACAAGATAGAGAGGATATTCGAGAGACCTCTCAACTCTCCTAAAACTCAATTACTTATCTCCTAGACACCTTTCCTCTACTATTTCAATTTATATTAACAAATGCTACTAACTCCTAACTAATAGAAGGCCCATTACTCAGGTCCAATGTCCTATCATAATGAATGTAATAGCTATAAAATCATTTATCACAAGTCTGCACCTAGTAGCTTAAGAACCTTGAGGAGAGTCAGTGCTAGGTAATTTCTGAAGTATGCCCTTTCTTTTCTTCCAGCCACCCCATATGAGCAGGTAATCTTTGCTGGATCTTGACTCCTTTCCTCTGATGCTTGCACTAATATTCTGTGAGCCGTTATATCAGTCTGACCTAATTTTCACAATTTTTGAGGTATTTCTTATTTTTTGCTTAAATATTAAGCTTGGGCTTATCTTTGCGAAGATTAATTAATATGCTAGGGTTCATTGTGTGAAGGGGAAAGTGCTTCTGTTACAACCCTATTTCCAAAAATAGAAAATATAATGAAATATCCATATCTTTTTTTGTGAGGGAATAGAAAAAGAAAAATTAGCAGTGAGGACTTGTTGAGGCTGATTATTATCCTCAAGGACTTGTTACCCTCATTGACACACTAAATTTTATCAATTAAAAAACTCAGATCAAGACGTTATTCGAAATTGAAGCCAGAAAGTCAAAATTACAACTTAAAATTAGGTCGAACCAAATTTTAAACTAGCCTTTAGATTCTGTGGGCTCTTCTCCCCCTGGGAAGCCAAGATCTAGTAAAACTTTATTTTATGTTTGACAGTTTAATTAAGATGGCATAACTTAAAAAGACAGGTCTTTCTATCTTTACAATTTTCCCCTTCTCATTATTTAGAAGTATTAGATTCGTAAACTTTTTAAAGAACATTTGTACTTATCTGTGCATAGTTCCCTAGATGAAAAGCTATGAAAATATTAATTTCATTTGATTTAGTTATTAGTACTCTGTCACCATGCCTTTATGAGTTGCAATCTGACACAAACAATTGCTTTGTCTTTCTAGCTTGTGGCTGCATTCTCTGGTGGCAGAGACATTGATTATTTCTATGCTTCGCTCTATGCTGGGCTTTATTATGAATCTTAGGTAATTTTGCAACTTTTGAAACTTTGCCTTTCTTACCTATACTAGTTTCAACGTTTATAGCATAATAATTGATATCTTCATTGATAATAAAACTTTCAGTTCATCCTTCATGCCTCACATGGTCTTCTCCATATTGCAGAAGATGTTCTTAACACAGCCTCTGCTGGGTGGAATTTGATCACCTATTCATGGAGAATTTAATTTGGCTTAGTCTTTTCCTTTTTTGTTATAAGTAAAATAAGATATGCTTGATTTTATTCCTTTTCTGGAGTCCTTGCATGGCTACTTATTTCCAACCAAATACATACATGAGCAAATGCAGACACTCATTCATCATCAAAGATGAGGAGTAGTTATTGGCTTGCATGCTTTTATTATTAGTTTTTGGTATTCTTTAGCAGAGTTCCCATGTCATAACCCAACTCAAGTCATGACTGGCGCATAGGGAATATGTTCCCTAATAAGCCTTTGCACACAAATTTTCTAGAAAAGTGGACACAGTCTTCCCTTTCTTTTGTACATTACCTAAATTGAAGTTTGTTCTTGTATAAGATAACACATAAAAGCACAATTATTGGGCTTCGACCATTTTCAGAATTTGCCTTCAGCACACAACATGACATTTTCAGCATAGTTCCACTAAAACATTCAAGTTCCATACTCATGCATAATCCAAGTCTTAAGTCTAAAACATAATCTCAAAATGAATCCCAAAAGCCAAATACTCAGTCAAATAGTTTACATATGCTAAAGCATTTAACACATCATAATATAAGGCATCCCTCACTAACATATTCTAGAAGGACCCTACCAGTAGCATGATGGGGTGTTCATGCACACTAGAATTGAAAAAAAAGGTTCATGCAAAATTTTTCCTTGGACAAGAAGGGCTAGCTAAGAGGATTTTACCACTATTATGTAATGGGAAGATCGGGCCTCGATGCGACACCTGTATCTAAAAAGAGGAAAGACAACAGGTGAGTTTTACAGCTCAATGAGAAACAAGGTATCCATAGTCCACTGGAGGCAAGTATAGACAATCTAAACATACATACATATATGTACTTATAAAAATATAATTCAAACATGAAATGAGATTTCTTTGAAGCATGACTTTTTAACAATCACAATAAACCAAATACAAGTGGAGAGTTATCCAAGGAGAACAATTTCAAGCCAAACATGACCAGAGTCATCTAAGGGTTAGCATCTCACTTGCTAACTAGAGTTGGTCCACAACCAAATATAAGTCAAGAAATGACAACAGTCACGTGCAAGTTAGCACCTTGCCTACTAACTAGACCTGGTTCTTGGCCACATTCAAGTCCAAACATGACAGCAGCCTTGTGCGGATTAGCTACTACTACTAACTGAACTTTCTCTAGGTGCACTAAGACTAACAACACTGTCGTTAGCTGCATGTTCTAGCAATGGACTTTTTCCCTAAATTAAATCACACTCATGTATAACCATTTCCTTAATATTCTCAAGATATTAAAATCTATCCTCATAATCATGTGAGATATAGTAACATGAGATAAAATTGGATTTGATTGTTTAATGACAAATATTCTAAAACAAAATTCAGCAGGCATTATAGTTTCAATTAAAAGCAATTAACACACAAAAAATAGGTTTCTTGCCTCAAGTGTGAGTTTTTTAGAAAACACAGAGCTTATTTTCACTAAATAAATTCTTTGCTCACAACTATATAATCATATAAAGGATAAATATATTGAAAATAACAATAGACACACTATCTACTCACAACTAGTAGTTTCAAAAATCAAAAAACAACTCCAAGGATGCCACCGAGAGTGGATGCCCAAAAGCTCTACAACTCTAGAAACATGACAACAATGATATGTATGAGCTTAAAGTGCCAAGAATTAACATAATCTAGCTCACTATCATAATTCCCTCAAATCCCATAACCTAGGTCTCAAAGAATCACAACCTAACCATAGAAACACTTATGGAGCTTAATAGGACCAAAAGGATTGAGGGTTGCTTATCACACCAAGAGGGGAAAAACGAAAAAAAAAAAGCTCAAATTGGACAAAATAAGATGGAATGGAATGGAAGGAATTGCCAAATTTAATAAAATTACTACTTTGTCCCTATTACTAATATTACTCTATTTTAGCTCTAGCATATTATAGGAATAAAAAAATTATAATTTACAATTCCGCTCAATTCCGTTGCCATATCCAAACAATGGAGTGGAATTTTTTTCTCTATTCCATTATAAAGATATCCAAACAATGAAATGGAGTGATTATTATCTCTACTTCGCTCCATTCCACTCCATCTTCTACTCTGCTCGACTTCACCATGCTTTACCAATCCAAGGGGGTAGAAGAAAAAAGAAAGAAAAAAGAAAAAAGAAAACACAAAAAGAGCAACTAAGTACATGAGACTCTCCCCTGATGGAGTCGGGGGAGGGTAGATATACATAGTTTTACCCCCGCTTTACAAAGAGATTATTCCCAAGATTTAAACTCGTGACCTTCAGGTCACAAGTTAGCAATCTTACCATTGCGTTGAGGCCAAAAAAAGAAAAAGAAAAAGGAAATTGGGTTCCTCTCACTCCAACTATTTATATCTGTAAGCACTTATCTACCTTGTTTTATTTTAAAAGAGGATCCATATTTGTCTTAATTTATTTATTCACTATCTATTTTAAGCCATGGGAATAACTAAAATATAGAAAATGTATTAAAAAATAAAAATATCTTAAAATAATCACATAATGTTTTACGTACTCAAAGATCTAACACTTATCATTAAAACTATATATAAACTCAACAAGGATGACCTGTGAATTTCTGAATGCATATTGATAAATTTTCTGTGTAGAATGAAGCAGGTGCTGCTAAAGTTCATATAGTTGCTGCTGGTCAGTCTTTTTATGGGCAAAGGTTTGGTTTTGATTACGTACACATTTCTTAGCTGGACAGAAAATCCAACATGGAAACATAAAAGGTGCACGTTCATTCTTTAATGCAGGTCTGATGATTATATGGCTTCTCTTTCAAAGGTTGACTGCCTTTGCCGAAATTGGTCCTTCAACTAAAAAATTTTGCAGTGTCCATTGAGCATGGAGAAGCTGATGCAGTAGTTTTTTTCTATACGATATTTATAGTATGTTCTGAGTTACTATGAGAAAGTTACAAGAATTTATCATATTTCTTTACTTGTTAGCTTGTTTTTGTGGCTTAAGGTCTGGATCATTGCGTTGTACAAGGCTTGATATCCAACCAAGAAGTAGTTGATCGCAATAGTTGATCTGAATCATTACGTCCGGCACGACTGGTGGTATTTCGACAATGCTTGTCGTAGGTAGTGGTCCAGTGTCGGCTCTTGGCTGACAGTTCGGGTTTCACTGGGAGTGGTCTGATGTCGGTCGACGGTGATCCAAGGATTGTGATGATTGTTTGAGGTTTAGAGTTTGGGGATAAATTTGGTTTTTCTCTTCTTCCTTTTTTTTAAACACTTCTCACCGGAATCCAACATTTTGGGAGGGAGGAATGGGAATAAAATTTGTACTATTTTTATTCTTGGGAGTATAACTTTTTCAGAATTGTTTTTAAACAACAACCAAACTTAATGTTATAATGCTGTAGGATGTTTTCAACATTTTTTCTTTCCAATTGAAATTATCGTTTATATGATTAAGCTATAATTTGGTTATTCAAAGGTATGTTTTTAATATTTATTTCAACATATTACTTCATATTGAAATTTAACTAGATAAAAAAATTGCATCCATAAATTGGTTCTATCCCAATATAGCACTCATTAAGTTTACTCGAATTTAGAAATTTAAGTACATAACAGATGTGAATGATATTTTTAGAATTAAATTGATCCAGCTTGTAACTGGAAGGTTATCATGATGACAGTTAACGCTCTAGGTTAGATGGGCCATATGCATAGAACTCAGTATTGCTTCTTGGATTTTCAATGGTCACAAGACTTGAATGGTTTTATCTCCACATTTTGTTTAAGTAGAAGACAATCTCCTAAGAGATAAATTTAGTATACTCTTCTCTCTTCTATCTCTAAAACGTATACTCTCCTCCCTCAAACATTTAAAGTTATGTTTTAATCAATTTTCGATGAATTGCCCAAAGCCACCATCATGTCTATGTCGTGACCAGAGACCGGAGAGATTAGCCCAATCCTTCTTTCTTGTACCATTGAGTTGGACTACAAGCAGGCATGCGCACGCCCTTTTGACTCTTTTCTTTCTCTCCCCATATTTCTACTTTCTTTTCTTCTTCCATTTCTATGTCATAAATAGAATAAAATAAAGTTTGGGTGTGCAGACAAATGTCCTAATAGCACATGTTATACACTTATACTGGATCAACCAAAATTTTCTGTTTCTACTTCTTAACCAGTGCCTTATCAGCAAAATCCATAAAATTTTAGGTCCTGTTTGGTTTGAATTTCCAATTTTCAATTTTCTAGGTTTTGTAATGGAAATACTGAAAATTCTAAAAGTTATAAATTTCAATTTTCATTTTTTCATTTCCAATTTTCAGTTTTCCTTCACAAAATCCTGAAAATTGAAAAACTAAAAATGAAAACTGAAAACTGAAACCAAACAAACCCTTAGTCATGCAATAGAGTTTTCTTTTTCCTTGTTGAATTTTTTTTTTAACTATGATATTAGGGGACAGGGGATAGGAAAAGAGCATGAGGATGAGATGACAGTCGAACTCGCTACCTCCCTTAGCTCATTGAGATGTGCAGAAGTTTTTCGCTAAATTGCAAGCTCACTTATTTTCTTGTTGAATTTAACTTAGATGCACATTATAAAAAAATTTAAAAAACATGGAAACATATATTATCACGTCAACAAAAATGTTAGATATTATTACTAATTACTTTTTTCTTTGGTAGCATTATTACTAATTATTTTGATATTTTATAAACAAATACATATAAATAAAGATGTATAGAACTCTTTTACTAATTACAGGTGCATAATTAATCTTTTTCTTCTTCTTCTTTTTTTGTCATTTCTCTTGTTCTGATGAAACTTTTCCCCCTTGTTCTTGGTGGTGTCAAGTAAAAGTGAAGAAAAGGTTGGCGAGGTGAATTACAGGCTTTTAAGCTTGTGGTCCAAGTTGCTGAGAAAGATTTGCGTTCATGAGTATTCTTCCTACATGAAGCTATTTGAGTTTTCCAGCATGACATTGTTGAGCAGGATTGAGCGGGAATGATGAAGTTGTTTGGTTTTGCTTAGCCATGTGATTGACCAAGCAGAAATTCAGGGGAGGGGCTGTTTCAATTTCATTTTAAAATGGTTACATTTATGTCCTAAAATGCATTTTTATAAATAAAAAAATAGCCAGGTCTAATTGAATTTGAAATGTATAAAAATTGATTCAGGCTAAATTGGATTCCACTTCAATGAGTTTTCAATGGTCCAATTGTGGATTACAGAAATTGAATGAACCTATATATAGATTTCAGTTACGTATTCAATCTATCTAGGGTGCATTGAAAGCCAAACTGATATCTATGCAAAGTCAATTGATTTCTTTATTATGTGAAATCTATGCATGGTGTATCACATAATTACGATCTACAACATCACCTACATGGTATGACGGAGTCAAGAAGTATACAATAATATCTAACATATAAGCCTAAACCGTTTAGCCATCTCATAAGCTCATTATACGATTCTTCTCTAGTGCCATAAATCTCAACAATGATCTTCTGCTTGGCCAACTAGACCTTCCTATACATTACCTTGAACTTGAAGCTCGCATATACCTATGTGTGTAGCACTTTTATGCATGTTGTCAAATCTGGTTTTATATCGTTAATAAATAATTATATGACATGAACCTCCTGAAGCGAAGCGCAACAATCGAATATGAGAATAGGGTCGTCATCCTTGTGAATCTAAAAACTTCTATATCAAATCACATTTTGAGTGGTAGCAACGAGCACCCTATACAACATCTTTGTAATTTGCTTGTTATTATCCTCAAACTCTTCCAATATTTTCTCTTTAACTTCGATAGATTGATAGATGGACGAATAGTTATACAAATTGGATTCTCACCGGAGAATGTCATTCACTCATCAATACTTGTAATTCCACCATGATGGTGAACAATTATATGATATCTCTATGCTATTTTCTCACTCAACAATCTCACAATGCACATAAATTGATTGACCATAGATAGGTTTTAGGGCACTAAAATCCATGCACAATCTATCAATTTTGTGTTGCATAAATTAGACTGTTGGAAATTCGTTGAAGTGGAATTCAATTCAACTTGAACCAATTTTTATCCATTTCAATTTCAATTGGACCTAAATCGATTTCTATTAAAATGTGTTTTCGGTCATAAATGCAACAATTTAAAAAAAAAAAAAAAGAGGAGAAATTTGAAACTTTATTTTTATTTTATTATTATAAAAGATCCTAGATATTTTGGTCAAAAATAAAAAGACTAAAATCCCAAATTGGTCCCTCAGGTTTGTATTGGGGGACAAGTTAATCCCTCAGGTTTTAAAAATCCCAAATTAGTCCCTCACATTTAAAAAAAAAGGGGACAATTTGGTCCCTCTGTACAGTTAAAAAGGGGACAAATTGGTCCCTCTGTACACTATACAGAATTGTACGGAAGATCAATTTGTCCCGCTTTTTAAAACCTAAGGGACTGATTTAGGATTTTCAAAATCTGAGAGACTAACTTGTCCCCCAATATAAACCTGAGGAACCTGTTTGGGTATTTAGTCAAATAAAAATAATATACATGAGAAAATAAAGAATTAATGAAAAAATTGAAAAGATTAAAATTTAGCTTATTTTAATTTTTTAGCGAAAGCGATTATATGTTTTAAAAATAAAGGAGATGAGAGTATAATAATTTCATCTCTCAAGAGTAAGGGTGGAAGTAGGCTAGGCTTTGACTTAAATAGGCCTAACATGTATTGCCAAAAGGTAGCTGAGCCTAGGCCTGTTATCTGACATAGGCTTTTTTTGTGGCCTTAACTTAACCTTCTTAAAAACCTGACCTGTCCTATTTGAAAGTCTATTTGATTATAAAATTTTTAGGAAAATTACACTTATCTCCCCTAAAATTTGGTGAAATACACCCTAACTTCCCTTTATTTGTCTAAGTAACACTGACCTCCTCTAAATGTATTATTCATTATATAATAAATGTGAGATTAATGTAATGATTTTACAAACTAAAGGAAGGTCAGTGTAACGATTTCACAAACTCAAGAATCTCCTAAACAAATTTTACAAATAGAGAAGAGGTGAAGTGAATTTCATTCAATCTCAAAGGAGGTCAATGTAATTTACCCAATTTTTTTTTAAAGAAACCAAAAATTAAACTCTTAAATAAGTCAAAGGACTTCTATATGTATAAAAAATATATATTTTTAAATTGACTACAAGCTTATTAACTAAATTTAAAATTATATTTTTAAATAGATTAAAATATTTATATCATCATTACATTTTTAATTTATAATATTATTAATAATTATATAAGTAGGACAGCCTATTAGGCCTAAGATTTTCATCTAACGTCTCCCCCTTTTGACATCGGCAAATAGGAAGTGTACTGGAAGTTGCGAACAATATCACTAGCCCCGTTAGCACCAGTGAGACATCACTAGAGGTGTTCATGCCTGAGTTTTGAGCTTAGATGTTGATACATCATTGCTTTTAGCCATAGAGTTTCAGGAAGCTTCAATCTGCAAGACAAATGATGGCTTGAGGACACAAAGTAGCATTGATGTGTATAGCAGTTGATTATGATATGATCAAAACTGTAAGATGCGTAGCTTCATTTTTCGTTCTGTTTCTTGAAAATACTTCGAATCTTAATGTCTCTTCTAATATCATGGAAGAATGAGAATGTCTTTTCCCATATTTGAAGTTTACCTTACATTTCTCACTGTCTGTCAAGTTTTCAGCATTTCTTTTAGTAACTTCAAGAGTTGCATCTCTTTCTGATAATGTCACTTTCTGAGCTTTGACGCTTATCTTTTGGCTTCAGCTTGGAGTTGTAAAGGTAGGATACCTAGAGAAGTTTGTGTAGTTGAATGTCTTATGCAGATTGAAAAAGTTTTAAGTTTAAAAGACTTTTTAGAGTACAAAAAATGGTTTTTGGCTAAAGGTTTAGTGAATATGTCAGATATTTTGCCTTCAGTATTTATAAATATTAATTCAACATCTCCTTTTTAAACATGATCTCTAATGAAATGATGTTTTATATCAATATGTTTTGATCTGGAATGCTAAATGGGATTTTTATTAAGATTTATAGTGCTTATATTATCACAGAAGATGGGGATTTTGGAATACCTTAAGTGATAATCTCCTAGTTGGTTTTTGATCCACAGTATCTTAGTATAATAGTTTGCAACTGCTACATATTCTACTTCTGCAGTAGAGAGAGCAATGGTACTTTGCTTTTTGCATGATTATGTGATCAAGCTATTTCCAAAGAAGCAGCAACAACCACTATTGCTTTTTCTTTTGACTCTGTCTCCTACAAAGTCAGCATCATAATAACATGCAATCTCACAATATGTACCTTTCTCATACCATAAGCAGAGATTAGTAGTACCTGATAAATATCTTAAGATTCTTTTAACGGCATTCAAGTGTGATTGCTTTGGGTTTTATTGAAATCTAGCACAAATTCCCACACTTAATTAGATGTCTGGTCTACTGGCTGTAAGGTACAGTAGTGACCTGATCATTCCTCTATAACTACTTTCTGAAACTTTTTTGCCACTCTCATCGATGTCAATGATTTGAGATGGATGCATGAAAGTACTCATTGGTTTTGCTTAATCCATGTGAAATTTCTTCAAAAGTTCTTTTGTATTTTTTTTCTTGTGGATCAGGGTTCCATTCTTTTGTTGTTTTATTTATAAACCAAGGAAAAATTTGAGTTTCATGCTCATTTCAAACTTGCTCTGCATTAGTTTTGAAAAATTTTCACAGAGAGAATGATCAGAGGCGCCAAACATAATGTCATTAACATATATTTGAACTGTTAGAAATTGACCTTTTGACTCAAGAGTAAATAGAGTTGTGTCAACATTACCTCTCTTGAACCTATTCTTCAACAGAAAGCTGTTCAATCTTTCATACCAAGCTCAAAGGGCTTCTTTTAGGCCGTAGAGAGCTTTTGTTAACTTGAAGACATTGTTGGGGAGATCTTTACTATCAAAACCTGGAGGATGCTTCAGATATACTTCCTTAGAAAGGAAACCATTTAAAAAAGAAGAATTGGCATCCATCTAGTAGAAAGTGAATCCCTTGTAGGCAGCAAAAGGAAGCAGCATTCTTATGGCTTCCAGCCTAACTACTGGTGCAAAGGTCTTATCATAATCAATTCCATTATGTTGATTATAACCTTACGCAACCAATATTGCTCTATTCCTGATAACTCTGCCAGCTTCATCCAATTTGTTCCTAAATACCCATTTTGTTCTGATGATGGTTTTACCTTAGGGTTTCTCCACAAAAGTCCAAACTTTTCTTTTCTCAAATTGATCCAGCTCTTCTTCCATGGCCTCCATCCAACCTATATTACTCAAGGCTTCGTTAATGCATGCAGGATGAATGGTGGAGATTAAGGCACGGTTTGACGTATTTCTTAAGGATGATCTAGTTTTCACTCCCTTAGAAATGTCTCCAATTACTTTATTGTAAGAAACTATTTTTAGATAAGAAACTCATTTATAGTTTCTTTACCTATGATATCTTTTAGCTTCTCTTTCATCTTCAGGTTGCTCATGTTCATATTCAGAGTTATTACTTTTTGGTGGCTTGGAGTTATGAGCATACTTTCTGAAAAATTTGAATCCTGGAGTCTACTTTCTGAGGCTTTTATCTACTTGTCTTCTAAGTCTTCTATAAGATTCAATCCTTCAAGAACTTCTTCCAATTTATCTAGATCATCGTCAAAGTATTTCTTGAGTTCTTTGAACTTGATATGGATTGTTTCTTCAACGCGCAACGTTTTTTGTTATATACCCTGTAAGCTTTAAAGATAAAAAAAAATATCCTAGGAAAATGTCATCATCAAATTTAGGATAAAACTTTGCAAGTTTGTCCCTATTATTAAGTATGAAGCATGATGAACTAAATATATGAAAATATGATATGTTCAGTTTTCTACCATTCTATAGCTCATAGGGTGTCTTTTTGAGGATTGGTTTTAGAAAGATTCGATTTTGTATGTAACAATAGGCATTTACAGTCTCTGCCCAAAAACCTTTAGACAATCCACTTTCTAAAATCATTGTTCTGACCATCTCTTGTAAGCTTCTATTTTTCTTTTCCACAACCTCATTTTGTTGGGGAGTTCTAGGTGTAGAAAACTCAAGAAGAATGTCATGTTTATCACAAAACTCATTAAATATATGATTTTCAAATTCTCCTCCATGATTTGATCTGATGGAGACAATTTGACAATTCTTTTCTGTACAAATATGTTTTGCAAAAACTTTGAATCTTTCAATTAGCTCATGCTTAGAATCTAGGAAAAACACCAAGGTAAATCTGGTAAAGTCATTCACAATGACGGGACAATATCTTTTTCTAGCAAGACTAGCAATTTGAGTTAGATCGAAGAGACCATATGTAACAGTTCCAGTGGTTTAGTGGTTGATACCATAAGTTTATTATGGAAAGGAGCCTTGGTTTGCTCACCTTTCTCACAAAAATCGCAACTTGAATCCTTGTTAAACTTGATTTTCGACAGTCCTTTAACAAGCTCTTTCTAAGATAGCTCAAAAATAAGCTTCATATGAGCATACCCAAGCTTCTTATGCCATAACCACTTTTCATCCATGAAGGATGCCAACCATTTTACATCTTGATCTTGAAGATCATCCAAGAATAAAACATATGTGTTATCATGCCTTTTTCCGAATAATATAGCCCATCCTGAGATGGAACTAACTATTTTGCAAACATGAGCATTAAAAATAACATTAAAGCCCTTATCATAGAACTGGCTTATGCTTAATAGATTGTGAACCAGACTATTAACAAATAAAACATCAGAGATAGTGAGAATCATCATTACCAACATTTCCAATACCTATGACTTTTATTTTTCCTCCATCAGTAAATTTTACTAATCCTGAATTCTTTGGTTTTATATTTTTTAACCGTTTTCTAGATCCAGACATGTGTCTGGAGCAGCCACTATCCATGTACTATTTGTTGTTAGATTCCATGTGTTCTTTGGCATACTTGCAATAAATACATGAATTTAGTTACCCAAACTTTCTTAGGTCCTTTTGGGTTAATGATGTAAAGAAAAGGTTTTCTAACTTGTTTGATTGACTTCCTTTTCATGAAGCACTTGTCAGGTGGATGTCCCTTCTTATAATAGACAATGCAAGAGACTTTGTTTCTTACTTGTTTTTAATTGAATTGCATTTCCTTTTCCATTTTCTACTTCTTCATATCCTAACCTAGTTTTTTGAAAGTATGACCTTTGTCCTCAAAGCATTAGTTCAAGATTTTTCGAGCCATTTACCATTTTTTCAAGGTCAAATTTTAGAAGTTTGATAGTTTTCTCCAGTTTAGAAATAATTTTCTTTTTTTTTTCTAATTATCTTTTGAGTCTTCAGTTTTTAAGGTGTTGGGTTCATTTTCTGAATCTTCATTTTCCTTCCTTAATTCCTTTTTCTTACCTTTTAGTTTTTCAACTTCCGAACTAGCCAATTGAAGTTCTAAAACAACTTTTTGATGCTTTCTCTTTAGATTAAGATAATGATAGGAAATAGTTTGAGAGTTTTCAAGCAGTTCTTCATATAATGCCATTAATTCATCATAGGAGAGATTTTGGTTAGAGTTATTATTTACCCTGGATTCATCCTCTGAATCATAGCCAGCCAAAAAGCATAGGTTAGCTATGTCTTTTTATCCCTTAAGGCTTTCTGTTTCCTCCTTTCTTCATCAGAATCACTCTATATTACCAGCATTCCTTTTGTCTTGCTTAAGAACTTCTTTTGTGGACCCTTCAGTTTAGGATAATCAGGTCTGAAGTGACCTTTTTCTCCACAATTAAAGCAAATAACGCTTTCTATCTTTACTTTCTCCTTCTTGTCCCTTTTTAAGTTGATGTCTCTTCTTCTTTTGAATTTGCCTTTCTAGGCTCTTGACATCTTCCTTACTAGCATGGGGATCTTATCTTCATCATCATCTTCAGAGTCATCATCAGATTCATCCTCTTCATCAGAGGTTTCAACAATTTTCATTGCTTTCCTTGTACTTGACTTCTGATGGGATGACTTTAGAGCAATAGACTTGTTTTTCTCATGGATTCACCATGCATTTCTACCAATACTACCCTATAGGTTTTGAGAAACCTAATAAGTGCATCCAAGCCTAAAGTTTGAGGATCTCTAGCTTCTGTAATGGCTATTATTTTAGGTAGCCATTCTATTGAGAGACTTCTTAAGATTTTTCTAACTACCTTAGAGTTAGAATATCTTTTACCGAGACCTTTTAGTTCATTTATGATGTGCATAAACCTTGTGGTCATCTCATCAATGATTTCTTGATATGCATCATAAACCTTGTGGTCATCTCATCAATGATTTCTTGATATGTCATTTCAAACATTTCATACTGATGGACCAACATGCTTATCTTTGTCTCCTTGACTTGATTAGTTCCTTTTTGCAGCATGAGCAATCTATCCCATATTTCCTTCGTTGTGTCACAAGCAATAATTTTATCATATTCAACTTTACTTAGTGCACAAGTGAGCAAATACTTGGCTTTGGAATTTAGTTAAGCCTTGGCCTTATGTTGCTCTATCCACTTGCTTCTAGGAACTTCTCTTGATGTGAAGGATGCATCATCTATTGCAGGAACCTCTTCAGTTTGAACATAGTCACCTTCTTGGGTTATTTCCTACAAGTCAAGGCTTGTATATTTTATGAACAGCTCCATACGATATCTCCAATAGGCATAGTCTCCACCATCGAAGAATAGTGGTTTGTTGATCGAGTGTCCTTCTTATATATGAATGCTTTGTGCCATTTTTCTTCAAATCTTTATCCCCTGCAGTCATCAGAATGCTCACCCCTTAGAGGCTAAGCTCTTATGGCCACTTGTAAATAAGAAACTACATGAGAAGAGGGGGTTGAATAGTGCTTCTCTTTTTGAAATCTCTTGGAACTGAAACTTTAAACAAAAATCTATCAAGCTTGGAGCTTGAAGTGTAGCGAAAACAAGGTTAAACTATTCAGAAAGTGACTTTCTAAATTAAGCAATTTAAGTAACTAGACTGAAATGATAAATAATAATCGAGATATGTTGTGCGACTTTAAATAATGAAAATAATGAGATGAAGGATAAGAAGATACTAGACAACAGTTTTATACTGGTTCGGCCAACATTTGCCTATATCCAATTCCCAGTAACCACTGAGTTTCACTAAACTTCCTCAACTCAAGGAGACGAAATATAGGATAGTCTTTACAATATCCTTCCCAAGCGCTCACTAGTAATAGTAGACAACACCTACAATCACTTAACAAGTAGTTTTGCCATAACCTCTTCAAGTTATTTTAGTTCTGATCTCTGCTTGATCGAGGATACACAAATTTAGTGTTTGATTTTCAACTCAAACTATCCTGCACTCAAGCTTCTTTACACATATATATGAATGATAATTCTGAGATAACTTGAGTGACTTCTTTGTACTGATTCTTCCTTAGAAGAGAGTGTGAACAATCTAGAAACCTAGAAAGAAGATTTTAATATAGAAAGGAACTAATAGATAGATTTCACAGAAAGGTTAAAAAAAATTTCAGCATTTTGGCTCCCTTGTCTGTCTTTGAAAGCTCAATCATCTCTATTTATGGAAGTTCTACCTTTGTGACCGTTGCTCTGATCTCTTATACAAGTAACACGTGTGGATTATTAGCTTGTGTCTTGGAAACATAATCTAGAAGAGTAGCTCGTCTAGTGTTAGAGCCTTTTTTCATAAGCTGTTAACGAGTTGAGGTTTTTTAAGTTTATCAGAAACTTCTTTTCTATTCTCTAAGCATGGTTTCTGAACTCCCTATTCTATAAGTTGTTGATGGTTGATCAAAGGTACTGACGCAATGATGTGCTAGTTTAAAAACTGGTTTGACTTTTAATTTTGAATTTTAATTTTCAAATTTTCCCTCCCTTTTTGGGAAATAAATTTTCTGAAGAGCGCTGCTAGTTCATTGTTGATTCATTTGTCTTTTAGTTTTCAATCTTGGCTTTAAAATGATGAATGATCTATGATTGTGATGATTGAAGGTTAAGTAACATGTTGATTTCAGCTTTTGTATACTATCTTTTTTTTGGCGTTCTTTCTGAAGACCATTTTCTTGGTTTCTCAATTCTATTTTGATATGCTTCATTCCTTGATACATATGAGCATACTTTGCACAATATAATATTCACTTCAGTTAAGCTTATCCTCTTTCCATGAGATATAACGTGTTTACAAATGCAAAGTGAAATTATCATCGCTCAAGTCCGATAATGCACTTTGGAATTTACCTATTAAGCTTAGTCAAGAAACTCAAGATGACCATTAGTCATTCTTTAAAATATTTTCTTTAAATTGGCTTTGTTGTTATCCAAAACAATAAAGCTCATACTTTTTGAGGGTTCTGGAGCTTACAAGTTATTCATAAGCCAATCAAGTATAACAGTCAACTGCAATAATAATCATATTTCATTCAATAGATATTCAAGAGTCATCAATGCATTAGGGATCACAGTTATAAATATCATATGCTAAACTGGTTTGAGTTTTATAATAAGAATTCTTTCAAAGACATATTTTTCCTCTTCCCAAGATATATGATTACCATGGCCTACCTTCCTTTTTGTTACAAGTTCTAAAAATTGACTTTTAAGGATTTGACAACTTCTAGTTTCACAAAGTGGCCCTAAACTTTATAGAATTTACAAAATAGCCCCTAACTTAATTTTGCATCCAAAAACATATTTTCCATTCTAGTTTTACTAAAATTATAGCCTTACACTTGAAATTTTACAATTTACTCAAAAACCATAAACTTTTAAGAAATTACATTTTGACCCCTAAACTTTTCTAAAATTACAGTAGAACCCCAAAATTCAATTTTTTATTCCAAACACATACATTACTGTTCCAAAACCCAATTTTTACAGTTTTACACCCAAAGACTCAATTTTTGCATAAAACTCCCTAAACTTTGAAAAATTACATTTTAACCTCTATGCTTAACTAAAATTGCAAAATAAGCCCAAACTCATTTTTTTTTCCTTTTAAATACATTCCTTACTATTCCAGAGTCTATTTTTACAAATTGACTTCCTAAAAATTCTATTTTTACATAAAAGCCCCTAAACTTAGCCCAAAATTCTACATAATTAAAAAAAAGCCCAAATCACATGTACCCACTCCATTTTTCATGTAGATTCCAAGTATATGGTTAGTTTTAAAAATAAAATTTTCCTTATAAGAGAACATGCCTTGACTGAACCTATATGCCCAAAAACCCAAGCTTTTTTACAAAACTTGAAAACATGCATAAATTTGCTCCTTTTTATGTGTAGATTCTAAATATCAACATGGTTTTCAAAGCAAACGTTACCAACATAATAAACCCTCTAAAACAGTGACCTATCACATAAATATTTAAATTGACTCAAAAATTTCATAAAATACATAAAAGTGACACTTTTAAAAAGTAGAATAAATCTATGGAGCTAGATTTTTAAACAATAATATTTACCCATACAACATAGTGAAGGCTGAAACTTGAAGAAGAAAAAATGATGAGCTCTTCAAATATTTTTAAAAGAAAGGAAGAGTTTGAGGAAAACAACCAACTTTCAAGTATAAACCTTCATCAAAACTCAAACCCTTTTAACAAAAATTATAAAACAAGGTAAGAAAACAAGTTTGAATACAAACCCCTAACCAAAAGAAGGTCTTTGTTGGAGAGTAAGGCAGCCATAAGCTCCTTGAAACTCAAGATCACAAGAAAGGGAGCAAAAGCTCCTCCTTTCTTTGCAACAACAATTTGGCTAAGCAGAAAAGGGGATGTTGGAGGCTTTTTATAGAAAAAATAATAGTGAATTTGGATTTTTTTTTAGGTGGAAGAGCTATGGAAAAATGTCTTTGTTTGCTAAATTTGGTGGAGAAATAAAGAAGTTATGAGGTTAGAGGTGATAAAGGAAATGGTGAAGATGAGAGGAACTGAGAGTGGAGAGCTTTCTTGAAAAAAATGAGTGGGGATCACATTGGGGGAGGGGGTGGTTTCCAAGAAGCGAAAAATGGAGTGGTTGGGTTAGAGTTAAGGGTATTTTAGGATTAGATAAAAAAAGTGGGGGTAGATTAAGTAAAAAGGTACTAATTAGGGGTAATTTAGTAAAAGAAACAAAATAAGATTAACTTAGTCTAATTATGATTAATTTGAATTAATCATCATTAAAGGTAAATTTATTCATAATAAAGTAGTACTTGTCCTTAATGGTGTCATAAAGTGTAGCCACTACAAGACAAGTGTAGTGGGTGGTGACATCACCATGTCTCCCCTTTATCTTTAAGAGTGAAATTATGTTTCCTTAATCATTCTTGGGCCTCAATTAACTAAAAATAATTATTTTGACTCAAGATTAATTAATAAAAATAAATTATCTTTAATTAGAGTCTAATATTGTCTATATTCCCTTAATTATTGTAATTAAGCTTAATTAGCACTGACTAAGAGCAAAATGGTAATTTTACATAGAAATTCTCCATGACTCACCCCAAGCATCAAATATCCCCTCAAATTAACATTTCCAACTTCCGGGTGATAACTGGGTCTGTTCATCACTTAATCCCGGGTTAAATTACCTCATGGGCATTTTGATAATTTTATGCATAGGAAAAATTAGGAATTGCGATTTTGCATTAATTACCATCTAAAACACATATTGTCCCCTTCAAATATTAAACTAACCCTTTGAGGATGATCGGGATTGGTCATCCTCAATTCTCTTGCAAAAATTACCTCATGGGCATTTTGGTCATTTTGCACATAAGGGAAAATTGGGGCATTACATTGAGTATCAGTCACTTTAACTAAGATCATGATTCCTAAATTCAAGTGATAAGGAATATTTCTTCTGAGGTTGAAGGGAGCTTTCCAGCAGAGTTTTAATTTTAAAAGGCCTCTCAATAATGTGTTTTTAACATAGCTAAAAACCTGAAAAATATGGAAAAATTAAGTTCTCCTACTTCATCTCTTTATCTTCTCATCTCATTTTTTATTAAATTTTTCTTTATGAATTTGGGTTAAATAGAGAAATAAATCTTTCTAGTTTTATAGATCTCGATATATTGGAAGAACCTTACTGTATCCTAGAGGAATTCTGACTACAATGGAATATTCCTTGAGCCGCATTTGTACACCTTAGGCTTTATTGTTTGGTTTCTTTTTATATCTGTGCAAGTACAGTTTGCTAACACGATTTGTATTAAATTGAGCAATGTAAGAAACTTGCATATAAAGGTCATTTACCCAAAACTTGTATATGTATTTATCAAGAATGCTATTTAAATACCCAAAAAGTGTGTGCCTATTGGGACACCCACTTAACAACCATTGGATGTGATGGTGGATCCTACATATTTCATCTATCACATCATATCCAATGATTATTAAGTGAGTGTCCTAATAGATACCCACTTTTTGGGTGTTTGAATAGCACTACTCTTTATTGGCATTACCTCTACAAATAGGACGCATATGAAAAATTTATATAAAACGTGACTAAATAGCATAACAGGTTAACATAATATGAAAATTTGATACAAGACATGAATAAAATATGTTCATAATTGGCAAAACAAAATCAATATAGAGCAATATAACTAAATCCATCAGTAAATCCAAATCTTTTGACTAACAATAGAAACCAAACTAAACAACCACTGCAAAAGATAATTTTAGAACACACGGTCAGAGATATCTCAACATTATCATCACAAAGAAAAGGAAAATAGGGGATTCCATCTTCATCTTCCTTCAAGCCCAAGCAATTCCCATCATAGAACTCAACCATTATCCCTTCCTTAGCTGGGACAAAGCAACCCCATCAGAGTGGATCAAATAAAAAATAAAAATGGAT
>JAVHNL010000189.1:12500-25000 GCA_031216105.1 Dalbergia cultrata | reverse complement strand
ATCTCTGCAAAATATATGTATATATATAGTTTTTTACTGATCAATATTTAGTTTCATACAACATTTTGGTCTTATTTAGAGTTGTGCAGTAATTAAAAATTTTCCTTAAGCTTGTGCAATGCTTTTAACATATAACACTTCAAGCATTTCTCTATAATCGATCTAACTTGAATCGTATGGTTTACATATCCCTCTATTTCCCCTTCATATTGGATACATAAGACAATACAATATTGTGACTTGTGGTATGGCAGTATCTCTTTTTTTTCCCTCTAATTAAGCTAGGTATTGAATCAATAGCTAAAATTATTATAACAACTTAAACCATGCATTTATTTGTTCATATACAATCAATCTTGGTAAGGTTTATATCTCATGTGTGCAAATATTGAGCAAGAAGTTGGTAGTTGAATAATAAATTTTGGATATAAAATCTATAAAGTACTAGATAAATCTAATAGTTGTGAAACTGAAGCCTAAAGTTCAAATTTCAAAATATTGATCCAATCTTCTGCTATGGGAACAACTAGATGAGAAAAAGAAGTTGCATACATAAAAGTTGATTTAAAAAACTCACAAACTTGGAGCTATATAAGAGGATGAACCTCGAATGTGTGAGGAAAGAATTTTGAGAATGAGAACTCTATAGTACAAACTAGAGAGATTCTAAATGATTGCTATATTGCATTGAAGAAGAAAAATGAGAGTTCTGAAAAGTTTACAACTATAGTTATCTATATATACAAAGTTATCAAGCTACGAACTAAACTAACTGAGCAAAACTATAACCATAAATAACAAAAACAGAAATAACTAAAAGTGAAATTGATCAATGAATTCAGTTAGGAAGTTAGAGCTATTGGTATTGAAACTTTGTGCATATGGGAGAAATTAGTGGGTGACACCCCCTCAAGCTGGCTTATGGATCTTGAACATGCTAACTTTGCCATAGAGTCAGTCGAATGGTCCTGGATGTAGTGCCTTAGTCATGGTGCCTGTAATATGTTCAAAAGAGGAACATGTAGCAATTTAAGAATGCCACATTGGATCTTCTCCCGCACAAGATGACAATCAAGCTTAGTATGTTTCATGCACTCATGAAACACTAGGTTGGAAGCAATGTGAATCGCGGACTAATTATCATAAAATATCATGATAGGTTGCACATTTGCAAGCTTGAAATATGAGAGCAAATAAAGAAGCTATTGTGCTTTACATGTTGCAAAGGCTAGAGCTTTATACTCAGCTTCATATGAAGACTTGGAGATTGTGGTTTGCTTTTACTTTTCCACGAAATCAAGCTGGAATAAAAAAAAATAACCATTGATTGATCTTCTAGTTTCCAAACATGCCCCCCCAGTTAGAATCAATGTAGCCACTGAGTTTAAAATTGATTGAGCTAAGGAATAAAGGCCAGATGGCAACTTGTAGATAAGTAGTGGTAAGGCAATCCAAGAACTAGCTTAAGCATCTAGCCATATAGGATATGTTTGGTCTTGTGTTAGCTAGACATAGTAATCTGCCTATTAGTCTTTGATAGCCTAAAACATTTGATGAAAAAGTTCCAAAATCTTTGCGGAGTTTAAGATTTAAGATTATAATCATGGGAGTAGAAACCGATTTGGCTCCCAACAAACTAGAATCTTCCAATAGATCCAAGGTATATTTTCTATGGTAAAAAGTAATGCCCCTGGATGAACGAGCAATCTCCATACTAAGAAAATATTTAAGGTTCCCTAGATCTTTAATCTTGAACTTGTTATCCAAGAGGATCTTCATGGCAGTTATCTCAGATAAATCAGTTCCAGCAAGCACCAAATCATCTACATAGACTAAAATTGCTATGAAATATGTGGAGGAATGTTTGCTAAACAAAGAATAGTCTACCAAAGACTAAGAATTACTAAAGGCTAGTAACAACGGAAGTAAGCTTGGCATTCCATTGTTGGCTTGCTTGGTTCAACCTATACAAGGATTTCTATAACTTACGTACTAGATTTGGATTAGAGACCTTAGGTCCTTGCAAAAACTTCATATACACTTCTTCATCCAAATCCCCGTGGAGAAAAGCTGTGTTCACATCCAACTGATATAAAAACTAACCTTGAACAATAGTGAGGGCAAGAAAAACCCATAGTGTTGTCATTTTAACAACCGGACTGAATGTCTACATGTAATCAACACCATGAGTTTGAGTATAATCCTTGGCAATTAGCCTCGCTTTGTGTCTTTCAGTAGTTCTGTCTAGCTTGAACTTAACAATGAAAACCTATTTGTTGCCAATGGCTTTCTTCACAAAGGAAGAATGGTAAGAGTCCATGTTGAATTTTACTGAAGAGCTGAAAGTCAGCTTTGATTACCTTTATCCAACAAGGGATCACAGCATTGTCATAGGACTTAGGTTCAAGGATAATAGACATATTAAGCGAAAAAATTTCTATGGGATTTTGACAAAGAATCATATGAGAGATAATGAGAAAAAAGGAACCTACTTGTAGAAGAAGGTGGAGCAATGCAAGTCATCATGGCACAATGACAATCTTGCAAATATTTAGAAGGTTTCTTAGCTTTCTCACATTTTTTGATAGGTTCTAAAATTGCTGTGTAAGAAGGAGGGATGACTGTGGGTGCTGTGAAAGTTTGTGTATCATGTTATTGCTATTGTGATAAGGTAAAATGTGTATCATGTGTAGGTATATTAGTGTGTTGTGTGTGAGTAAAAGCTATAGGTGCATCATGCGTAGAATTTTGAAGTGGTAACATGGGAGAATTTGTTGTGAGTGTAGTGATGTGGATTGTAGAGAGAATATGTGGATGTGTTTCAATCTCAATTGAAGTGACAGGTGCAAAAAATTGGGGAATGAATGAATCTATATTGGGAGATGCATTGCTAATGCTTTCATAAGAAAACATTTTAATTTTCATAAAACTTTACATGTCTTGAAATAAAGATTCCTCTCATTTGCAGATCATATAGTAAAAAACCTTTGGTGCCAATCTTAAAACCAATGAATAAACATTTCCTTGCTCTAGAAACCAATTTATATCTATTAGCAATAAGTGTAAAAGCATACCCCAAGCAACCAAACATTTTTAGATCAGTGAAATAAGGTAAAGTATTGTAAAGCACAGAAAATGGTGTTGTATTATTTAAAATAGTGGTAAGTGCTCTATTTATAAGATGTATTGCATGGCTAATTGCAAAGTTCCAGAAAGATTTAGGAATATATGAATGAAACAGAAGTGCCCTTCAGTATTCAAAATATGCTTATGTTTTCTTTTTGCAACCCATTTTGTTGGGGTGTTTCAGTGCAAGATGTTTAATGTAGGATACCCTTTTTAGAATAAAATTCTTTCAAGATGAGTTCAGGTCCATTATTGGAATTTACTTATTTAACTTTTGTTGAAAATTGTGTTTCAACCATTTGAACAAACATTTTTAATAATGGAGAAGCTTTTCCTTTATTTTGCACGAGGTAAATCCATGTAAACCTTGATTTGTCATCAACAATAGTTAAAAAAAAAAAAATACTTGTGTCCTAACACGGATGAAATAGAAAAGGGACCCCAAATGTCAACATGGATTAAATAAAAAAACATGCTCACTGTGAGAGGAACTAATGGGAAAATGTAGTCTTTATTGTTTTGCCAAATGGCATGCATTATATGGTCCAACATTTTTCATACCTTTTACAAGTGGAAAAACATTACTCAATACATCCATTTTATCAACAAAAGTGTATCCTAACCTACAATGCCAAATGTCAAATTCTGACTTATTACAAAGATTAATGGAATAAGAGCTAATAGATTCCTTACTTGCACACTTCAACCCATTGAGACCATCCATTTCTTTAGTTGCACCAATCTTCGTCATTCAAGACAGGACCTGAATTGTAGAGAAAAACTCAAAACAAACCAATAGTGCATTTAAGTGACGTTGTGACACTTGAAACATATATGATATTGAATGTAAATGAGGGAATAAAAAGGACATAAATTAAGTAAAATTATTTTGAGAAAAAAAATTACTTGAGGCAGTTGTGGTAGCTTGGCTACTATCAAGTAGTTAGATCAAAATTGGTTTGATTTGTTTGTAACAGTGAAGCAAAGCTAAGGAATGACATACATGATCCATAGCTTTGGAATCAAGAATCCACACATTGGGTTTAAGGGGTCTCCAACTTGCTAAAATATAAGCAATACCTAGGGGTTTTGGAATGGTTACTACTTGGTTTGTGGTATGAAGCTGTTGTGAACCACTTTGCTGAGTTAAGGCTAGCATGACTTTTCTTTGCTCAGAAGTAAAAACCAACTCTAGAGCATCATTACTCACCTCCTTCTGAGATGCTAAGCTATTAATATAATCAAATTCTTCACTAGCTACACAATTGTTGATGTATCTTTGCTTGTAATGAGAAGGAAACTAATCTTGAAATAACAAGAATCAACCAAGTGGCCTTGCTTACCACAATTTGAGCAAATCTTGTTTGCACGTCCTTTACCTCTTCCTAAGGTAAAATCTCTACCTCTACCTCTTCCATGGTCTCTGCCCCCTGCTGCATTGGAACTAGAATAATCTCTATTAGATACTATAGCAAACACTTGCGATTCATTTCATACTTTAGGATAGCATTGTTATTCTTCTTGCAGCAATAGAGAGAGATCTTTATCGTATCAGGTGTAGGCTCTATAAGCATGGTTTGGGATCCAACAACACCATATGTATCATTAAACCTAATAACATACTCCTTTTCCTTATATCCCCTTACAATATCGAGGCCATAGTGACAAATTCCATTGCAGTCACAAGAAGGAATTTGTTGAAAATCATCCCATTCTTCCCAAATGATCTTCAATATAGTGAAATTTTTGGTAATTGAGAGGTTACCTTGTTTGAGGGCATATAGATTCTCTGATAAATGGTGATAAGATAAAGATCCTTTTGATGATAGTAGTGATGTAAATCCCTCCATAAATCCAAAGCTACTTTAATCCAGAGAATACTCTGATAAATTTATGGACTTAGAGTATTGCATATCCAAGCTAGAATCATCGTGTTCATTGATTCTAAGCATTGAACAATACATCACCTTGTTGTGGCTTTCAAATCGTGCGATCAACAAACTATAACTTGTTCTTTGATTTTAGCGCTATGCGCATAGCTCATGCCCAAAGATTATAATTTCCTCTACCTGTGAGAGGTGTATTCACAAGAATTGTTCCTAAATTTTAGTTCGGGAGAAGGTAATATGGATTGAGAATTGCTGGAATTGCATTTCACTCATTGTTACCTTGGTTGTTGCGTTGATTTGAAACTAGTGGATAATGCTCAACATTGTCTTGAATCACCTCTGTCATCTTCAGAATTTCGTCAAGGCTCGTGATACTATGAAGAAACTCACAAAACTTGGAGCTATATGAGAGGATGAACCTCGAATGTGTGAGGAAAGAATTTTGAGAATGAGAACTTTGTAGTAGAGACTAGAGAGATTCTAAATGATTGCTCTATTGCATCGAGGAAGAAAAATGAGTTCTGAAGAGTTTACAACTATAATTCTTTATATATACAAAGCTATCAAGTTATGAACTAAACTAACAGAGCTAAACTCTAACCATAAATAACAAAAACAGAAATAACTGAAAGTGAAATTGATCAACAAATTCAATTAAGAAGTTAGAGTTGTAAGTGCTAAAGCTTTTGTGCACTGGGAGAAATTAGTGGGCAACATTGATTTATTTACTCTCTTCAAAGTCAACTTAACTTTAAAAGGTAAAACAAAAAGAAGTTGCAAAAAGTGCCCATATCCAAAGCAAAAAAAAAAAAAAGAAAAAAAGGAGAAAAGCTATCTTAGCACATCTCACAAAACCTTTCAACAACTGAAATGGCATATCCTAGCCCCTTTCAAGGTACATCAACAGTTCAAAATATGAATTGGAAAATGAGGAAGAGATTCTTCAAGCATATACTACAAATACCTTAGTTCTACAATCTTAAAACTAGACTTACTAGTGACATAGTCTTTGTGACTTAATTGAGTTCTTCGTGAACTAGAAAAGCTTTGTGCATTCTTTCTTCTCCCTTGATACACTTTGATACATTGTAAATCAAGTAAGTGAAGCTTGAGTTTAAAATCTCGAGTTATAGAAGCTTGAGAAAATAGAACTAGATTGGTAGGTAAGTTGTTAAGCTTAAGGTTTAGCATTGTATGTGAGTTAGAAATGGCTTGTTTATAAATTAAATGAACACTCAAAGATAGTGGACAAATCCCATGGGTAAAGGCAACTAGATGTAAATTCCAAGTGCATTGAGATCAAACCAGCATAAATGCTTATAAGATATAACTCTTCTACCCCTTACTCTTTTATATTTCACATTCTATTTCGATTGAAACTAAGCTTATTTAATCTAAATACATGTTTTTATCTAGCTTTGATACTTAGTTTATGCTTCATGTCTTTTATAAGGAATGTCTAGTAGAAGCTTACCAGAAATCTACTAGTGTCTAGTAGAAATCTAGTGTCTTGAATGCATTTATTTATTTGTTCAATGTGCAAAAATATTTGAAGTAACTAAGTATTTGATTCAACCTCATCTTCTTAAGTCCCCTCGTATAATCACTAGGATTTGTACATCCCTTCTAGACTTACATTCTATATAGTCCTTCTTACTTTGACTTAGTTTTCAAAGTTGTCTCTACATATCTAACTTCCTATTTAGTTTTCTCTTGATTATTTTACTAGGATTATATCATCTACAAAAGGCATACAACATGGGATTTCATTTTAATGTGTTCATTGAGCACATTTAACACTAGGGAAAAAAAAGATAAAGACTCAATGTTGACCCTTAGTGTTGTCCCATTGTTATAGGAAAATCTTTTGTTATATTACTAGTGTAGAACCCGTGCGATGTACGGGGGTTAATTAATTCATATATAACTATATAAAAAGATATTTGTGAAATAGTGATGTGAATAACATTATTTGTTGTAGCATGTATATTTTTAAAACTAAAAATATTTTAGTATAAAATGCACAACAATGAACATAAAAGATAAAATTTGCAAACAATAAGAATTGCACATGGTTTCAACATCCTGTTATAGATTCATACAAAACAATAAGAATAACGATAACGATAAAATTATATTGAAACTTCGAAACAAACTTTATAAAGATCAAATATTGATAAATAAAAAAAACAGCATCCCCACCCATTTTTTTTAGGAAAAAACTGAAAATCCATATTGAGCAAAATGAAAAAGAATAATATAAATTGATAATAATTATATAGTATGTAAATGATTGTGTATAATGACATATTTGTTAACCTATTTTGGGGCTAGTTCCCCATCGAAAAAAAAAGTTTGTGCAATATACATATCAACATCACTTATTATTAACTATCAATATTAATACAAACTTTATTTTATGACTAATTTCTTTTGTCATATAAAAAAAATTACCTACGTTTAGGGGTGGAGATGAGTACACTAGTAAGATAAGAAGATAGATATAGGCTAATAACCATGAGTAGGTGATTGGTAATTACATCAATTATAGATTGATTGATCAATTTTTTATTTTGAAATTCAGAATATTGTTTATTATTGATTTTATTAATTATTGATTGATATTCCAAATTTTTAATTGATTGAATATATTATATAAGAATAGGTAATTCTATTTTATTTAGTTAAGAATTGAAAAAAAAAATGAATACTTGAATAGGTACTTCTATCCTATTTTAGTTAAGAATATTTCATTTAGTTAAGAATTGAAAGCTTTCTGAACAATGGTCGAGCACCTCTACAATTTATTCTACATAGGCAGAATTTTCATAAAATAGGCTCTTTACTTCCAATTGAAGGTCGTCTGCCAAAATTTTCTCAACTCTATATATATTATACTCAGAATGAAATATCAAACAGAATGACTCATTTATACTTATGATTAATTATTTCTTTAACTATTAACTTCTCTTCAAAATAAATTCATGCATTAGATCTTCTACAAAGCTTTCTAAAACAATTTGTCATTTGTTTTCAGTAATGGGCGACAGACTTCAAATTTGGACATAACTTTAATAGAGGATTTGAAGGACATGATTGATCAAAATAATGTTTTGGCACAAACTTTTCGAAAGGTCAGAGATTTTATAAGTCAAGAACCTTCTGCTAATATTTGTTTGAGGTTATTTCGGAGTAGATCTCGAGATGCAAGAAATTATAATATTCCATCTGCTGATGAAGTTTCCACTCTAATAGTGAGGGATTTTGATGCTTCTGATCAAGGGAGAGATATCATTGTAAAAAAAATTATGGTCATTTACAAAGAATTCACGAGACTCACACTGCTTTCATCCCTCTTCAATACCCACTGCTATTTCCATTTGGAGAAGACAGATACCAAGAAGACATACATATAAGGGATTCTATCATGAACAACAAGAGTTTCAAAAGAGTTAGAGTAACGTTGAGGGAGTTTATTGCATTTAGGATACAAGAGAGACAATCAAAGCATGGAAACATCTTGTGCTCCTGAAGATTGTTTCAACAATTCTTGGTTGACGCTTACACAATAATTGAAGCTCAAAGAATCCAATGGGTGAGATTAAATCAAAATATGATTAGGTCTGACATTTTGAGTGGCTTAGAAGAAGCTGTCACAAGAGGTGAAACAGATCCAGCAAGCTCAGGAATACGCATAATTCTACCTTCGTCTTTTACAGGTGGAATGAGATATATGTTTAACAATTGTCAAGATGCAATAGCTGTTTGTAAGAGGTATGGATATCCTGATTTATTTGTTACAGTTACTTGCAATCCTCAATGGCAAGAAATAGTAAGATTTGTCAGGGAAAGGAATATGAAAGCAGAAGACAAGCCTGATATTGCATGCAGAGTCTTCCAAATGAAGTTAGATAAAGTATTAATTGACTTCAAAAAGGGATGTATCTTTGGGAAAGTTATAGCAGGTAATACTATTGTCCATTATTTGTAAGTGACTTTAATTTTTAAAAATAATATATATATCAATATATTTTATATTTTTCAGACACGTTGAATTTTTGTTATGTTTAGGTATGTATGCAATTGAATTTAAAAAGAGAGGGTTGCCTCATGCGCATATTCTATTATGGTTGCACCCGGATGATAAGCTTATTACACCTTATTCTATTGATTGTGTGATATTTGCTGAGCTACTGGACAAGGGAAAATATCCTCAACTATTTGAGGCTGTTACTAAATTAATGATGCACGGTCCTTGTGGCATGGCCTATCCAAAATCACCATGTATGAATGATGGAAAATGCTCAAAATTTTTTCCAAAGAAGTTTGCAAAAGCACAACATTTGATGAAGATGGTTATCCTATATACAAAAGAAGAAATACAGAAGTAACCACTGTAAGAAAGCAGATTGACTTGGACAATAGATTTGTTGTTCCTTATAATCCAAAATTGTTGATGAAGTATCAAGCTCATATCAACATTGAATATTGTAACAAGTCAAATTCAATCAAGTATCTCTTCAAGTATGTTAATAAAGGCCCAGATAGAGTTACTGTTGCAATTACACAACCAACAGGTGATCCTGTTAATAGAGGCATGGTAGATGAGATAAAAACTACTATGATTGTCGCTATCTTTCTGCATGCGAAGCTGTTTGGAGAATTCTCACATTTGATATACATCATAGGTGGCCTCCTGTTCAGAGATTAAGCTTTCATCTTCCAAATCAACAATTGGTTGTTTTTAGAGATAGTGACCGAATTGATGATGTTGTGAAAAAGAACAAGGAAAAAAAGACAATGTTGGAGGCTTGGATGATTGCAAACAATTCTTACCCAGAAGGAAGAGATTTAACTTATGCTGAGTTTCCAAGTTGTTTTGTATACAATAAAGCAAAGCAAGAATGGTTACCTAGGAAGCAGGGACATTCAATAGGCAGGCTTCAGTACATACCTCCTGGAACAGGTGAGTTGTATTACTTGAGGTTGCTATTAACTGTTCAGAGAGGATGTACGAGTTACCAAAGTTTAAGGAAAGTAGGTGATTTAGTACACCAATCTTTTGAAGAAGCATGTCATGCATTGGGGTTATTAGCGGATGACAATGAATTTATTGAAGGTATAATAATTCTTTTACTATTTTTATTGGTTATTTTTCACTTTCAATTTCTTTTTTCTTTTTGGATTTCAGTTCTTTATTATTAGTATTATATTTATGGTCCTCACAATTATTTTGGGTCTTTTCTCATACATTTCTTCAACATGCATTTATTTAAGGTATAAAAGAAGCTGCAGAGTTAGCGTCTGGAAATCAACTAAGGAAGCTCTTTGTTGCATTATTAGTGACAAACACGATGAGCAAGCCGCAATTTGTATGGGAGCATGTTTGGGAACTTTTAGCAAATGGAATCTTACATGACCAGAGACGAATACTAAGGAATAAAGGTATGCTTTAAATTATCATTTAATTTTTTTCCAGTGATTTAATATTATACTTCCAAATTTTAAAGGCAAATATTGTATTTTTTAATAATAAGTTGAGAGTTTCATATTGTCATTAAAAAAACCTTTTTGCTTTTCCTAGATCTTTCTATCCCAAGTTCGGAGTTGAAGAATTTATGCTTGATTGAAATTGAAAAGTTACTTAATTCAAACGGAAGGTCTTTGAAAGATTTCCGGTCCATGCCATACCCAAATGATTCTCCACTCAATCAATTTCTAAATCATCTCTTAGCTGAAGAGCTAAACTATGATAGAGAGTAGTTGTCTATTGATCTTGAAGGCTACTTATCTTCAATGAACGAAGATCAAAGGATAATTTATGATAATATAATAAACTCGATAACAACTAAGAAAGGAGGTTTTTATTTTGTATACGGTTATGGAGGAACCGGAAAAACATTAATTTGGAAAACATTATCGACTGCTATTAGATCCAATGGCAAAAATTTTTTGAATGTTGCATCCAGTGGAATTGCTTCATTGCTTTTACCTAGTGGAAGGACAACTCATTCTAGATTTTCAATTCCATTGACACTTACTGAGTTGTCAACATGTACTATCAAGCAAGGAAGTCCTATAGACTTCAACAAGCAAGTCTTATTATATGGGATGAAGCATGCATGGTAAATAGATTTGCTTTTGAAGCATTGGATCATATGAGGTTCACAAACAATAAGTCTAAAGATGAACCATTTGGCGAAAAAACTGTTGTCCTTGGGGGAGACTTCCGTCAGATACTTCTAGTTATTCCAAGAGCTTCAAGAGAAGAAATTGTAAATGCCACCATAAACTCTTCAAATTTGTGGCCGCATTGCAAGGTTCTTAAACTGACAAAAAATATGAGGTTACAAGCAACAAGTTCTTCCTCTGTAGATCCAAAATTGAGATTGTTTGCTGACTGGATTGTTCAAATTGGAGATGGAAAGCTAGGAATTGACCATGACAGAATTACAGAAGTTGAAATTCCAGCAGAATTTTTAATTTTAGAATCACCTTCACCTCTAAGGAGTATTGTAGGTTTCACTTATCCAAATTTATTGGATAATTTGAAAAACTATCCCTTTTTTGAGGATCGAGCATTGCTAGTGCCTACTCTTGAAGTAGTTGAAATGGTTAATAAATTTGTGCTTTCTCGAATTCTTGGTGAGGAAATGGAGTATCTGAGCTCTGATTCATATTGCATAGCTGATGAAGATGTCGGCATTGAAGGTGATTGGATAACTGCTGAGTTTTTAAATGAAATAAAGTGTTCTGGCATTCTAAATCATAAATTAGTTTTGAAAAAGGGAGTCCCAATTATGTTGCTAAAGAACATTGATCAATCTTCCGGATTATGTAATGGAACAAGGTTGATTGTTGAAGAATTGGGAAACAATGTCATTGGAGCAATTGCTGTAACTGGTAATAAAATTGGAGAAAATGTTTACATACCTCAGATGAATTTAATAGCTTTTGATCCAGGCACGCCTCTCAAGTTTCAAAGAAGGTAATTTCCAGTTACTCTTTGCTTTGCTATGACCGTTAATAAAAGTCAAGGCCAATATTTGTCATTTGTTGGGTTGTTTTTACCCAAACCTGTCTTCACTCATGGACAACTTTACATTGCTATCTCTAGGGTAAAATTGAGGAGTGGTTTGAAGATAGAGGAGTGCTATTTGAACACCCAAAAGTGGGTGTCTGAAAAAGACACCCATTTTTTAACCGTTGGATGTGATGAATGTTAAGAGTAAGTGGGGACATTCATTACATCCAATGGTTATAAAGTGGGTGTCTATTTCAGACACCCACTTTTGGGTGTTCAAATAGTTTTTCTCTTGAAGATATTGATATTGGATGATAACGGTGAACCTTGCAACATAACAAAAAATGTTGTTTATCTTGAGGTGTTTCAAAAAATTTGAATTTCAGGTTTGGATATGTGTTTTATATTATTTATTTATTTTATTAAACAAAATATTCAATACATTTGTGATTAAGTCTTGA
>JAVHNL010000189.1:0-7500 GCA_031216105.1 Dalbergia cultrata | reverse complement strand
TAATTATGTATCCTATAAGATGATTTAATTGTTTACATATTAATTTTTGTAGAATGACATAATAATTAAGAAATATACTTTGAAGAACCCCATCATTTTGATGAAGCAATGTATGGACCTTTCCTTCCATCATGTTCTTTTTAAGGTTTTGATGTGCCTTAGATGATGCAATGATTTGACTGTGTTTCTTTGAAGTTTGTGTTGTGCATAACGGTGAAATTGTCAAATGGACAGGGTTTATCAGTTACTTGGTGAAGCTGGCACGTACTATGGTGTACGCTTTGGAAAAAGTATTCCTTGGGTAACTGAATTCCCATTTGGGGTCATCAAGGATCCTCAATATGTTGGCAGCATTATGAGTCTTGTTGCATGCCTCTCTTGGGCTCCTTTTCTATACATTCTCCTTTGGGCTTTAGGATATGTGTTTATGATTTATGTGGAATCAAAAGAAGATCCATCAACTCGAGCCAAGCCACTCCATTGATTTAATTTAACCACTTTTCCACTTGTGGGTATAAGGCTGCATATTTCTGTCTTCCCCACAACTCATCAGGTGGAAGCTTTGTGCATTGGATCGCACCTTTTTAGATTAGCAGGAATTGGCAGACCTAGCAGCATCTGGGTGCCAATCTCTTTCCATCTTGGTGTTTATTTCCTCTTTAGAATGACATTTGTATTTTGAAGCCGTAAGCCTTAGTTGAGGACTGAGGGATATTTCTGATTCCTTCAAACTATTTCCAATGAAGTGCAGACTATCTTTCTGTCACGACTTTACATTGCTTTTATGACCCAACTTAACATGTTTCAAGCATGTCAAAGTGTTGACTTGGTGCAACATCTTTTTTGGATCAAAGGAGTTTATTGAGATGAAGAGAAGAAGTATTTGGAAGAGATAGGAGGACAAGAGATCCAAGATCCTCTTTACAAGAACAACTATGGCTGAACGCCACATTGAAGCAATGAATGTTTTATACTCCCATGCATGCATTCAGTGAGCATGATGTATCTCACCTTGGTTTAGGACTCACCCTTCTTTCTCACTAGATTTGTTCTTATGCTTTTCGTAGTTTTCTCTACCCTTAGTTTTGGTGTTTTAATTTTCATAACCCTGCTTTATCATATAGATTATAATGAAGCATAAATTTGTAGAGATAATTGATTTTTTTCTGATAATTTTAAGTTTTAACAAAAACATTTGAAACAATCACTTTACAGGAAGTGTAGATCCCTTCCTCCTTTTTCCTCGCCTGCTATACTAAAGCTAGAGACACATCAAGAGTTTGAATTGCATTTTGTACAGCCTCAACATCAATATCAATCAACTTCCCTGTCTTGGATGATATTATAGTGCATTTCTTCTCTTCTGCCTGTGGAACAAACTTGATTCCCTTCTCTTCAGAGCAAAACAATGCAATACTGCACAATAAGAGGAACAGTTTTGTTTGAGCAATTAGAATTTATGTTGTCTGATTTTTAAACAAACCATATGAAGTTCAACTTGAAACATTTTCTCCCTCCAAAGCTGAATAAGTGCCCTCACGGAACCAGTATAATGTATTTCAGGTTTGGTTTTTCGTTTGCTAACTTCTAAACTAACATCCAGAGCTTTGCAAATGAAAAACCAAACCTACTATTTGGTTAACAAACTACCTAGGTTTCTCGCGTGTATTTGCAAGCTGAATGGCAGCTGTGTTTGTTGCTATCACTCCAACTGAGTCATTAATGAGAGCAGCCAACTGATGCATACAAGAAGACAATGAGATCCCATCAGTAATTGTATAAAGACTGTGCATGTTCAAAAGCCTATTGCTATATCCTTATTTCTGTGTCTTTCACCTTCTTTTCCTTTCTCTTTATTGAAAACATCTTATTTTACGACATATTCATTCGTTCTTTCACATTTTAAAGTTTTCTTTTGGCTGAAATTCTTTTGGCATTTTATTAATACGATCTAGTTTTTCTTCATGTGTTTCTTACTTGCAAAATAACCAGAATATTGTACTTGAGTACCTGTCCAGGGGTGGTGATGAAGACTATGGAAGCATCTTCTCCAACGACTTCCTCCACATTTTCCCTTTCTTTCTCATGTGGAATGACAAAAACTGGCCTAACCCTGTTAATCCAATATTAATAAGTGAAGATGTTGTCAGTAACATTCATATCAGACAACAAAAGAAGATAAGGATAATGATTGGAAAGCACATAGTGAACATTATTAGGCACAATACCTATTTTACTTGCTGATGTTGTCACAAGTCTAATATGTTCGAAGCAACAATTAACAACTAGTAACATTACACCGAAAGGTTAAATAATTGCAAAGGACAGACTCTTATATCACATTAAAAATGCTTTTGGGTACGCATGATACTTTTTTTTTTTTTTATACTTGCTGTCAGAAGTTTTAGTGCCAGTTTAGTCTAAATTCATTCCAATAGCAAAAGGAAGAATTTGGCTTTTCGAGACACTTTGAGTGAAAATAGCTCATGAGCTTTTGACATGCATCTATTGGGGGAAAAAAAAAAGTAAATAAAGAATTACTTCCGCCTAAAGTCTTTCGAAAAACCAAATTGTTTTTTGTAAGGAAGAAATTAAACCAAACAAGTACTAACATATTGGAACTTACAAGCAATAATCAACAACAAGTGCATGTTTAACAGCAACTAAATTTTAAAAATTTATTTATTTTAAAAGCTCAATCAACAAGCTTTCGACTATAAATGGTTTTGAACTTAACACACCTTTATCATAAGGTTGAAGGCTTAAATCATTGTACAAAAGAGGCTCTTATATCACATTAAGAATGCTTTTGGTTTAAACCCTTACATTGCAATGACCAACTTTCCATACCTTATAGCCTCAGCAATTTCAGCCCACACTTCAATGGGTAGCAAGCTATCAGAATCACCCCTGGACTGCATGGAGGCCTTTGAATCTGATTCTATCCCATGAATCACAACATATTTTCCTTTCTCTGCACCTGCTTTTGTGTATTTTCTCTCTACAGCCTCCTTCAACTTCCTTGAAATTGATACCTTGAGTGGTGGCAGTGGTTGCCTAGGAACACTGCGAAATGGTCTTCCCAGCCAATCAACCATCTGATGATACCTGCTCAATCAAGCTCATTGCAAAATTTGTTCAGTTAGTATGTGTTTGAATTAGCTTATTTTGAATTCGAAATAACTTACAATGAAGAAGCAATATTGTTTAGTTAGTATGTGTTTGAATTAGCTAAGCTTATTTTGAATTCGAAATAACTTATAATGAAGAGCAATATTACTCAACCAGAATTTTTTTGTCAGAATCATATATAGAAATTAAGATGTGGTTGGATAATATAAAGTGGTAGGGTTTACTTTTTCATCAGAGTCAATAGAATACCACATCATTCTAACAAGTTAATTCTGGTGACCATTTCTACCTCTCTAAATGTTTTCTATAACAAACGGCTTTCTGAAACAGATTTTGTGAACAAAACATTGGATACTTTTTGAAATTATTTGTTGCCTAACATGCTCTTATATACTGCCATGTTCATGCAGTTAAATAAAATTCTTATCATAGGCCTAACCATTGGCATCAAAATCTACCTAGTATGATTTCCAAATCATTTTGTGATTTACTATAAGACTCACATATGATACCCTCCATCTGAGAGATTCAGGCTATCTGGAGTGAATGTTTCAGATAAAAGTAATCCTGCTCCTGCAGCATTCACATTTGGGTAGACATAGCTAACCCTATCTCGTGCAGTTGTCATGAACAAGAATGCTGCATGGCCAAGACCTGCCAATTTGGTGCTTAACACCATGTCATAGTACCTGCTCTGTAATCATAATGCGGCAATGCATCACTATTGTAGAACTTCAAACGTATGTAAGCTAGGATGTAGCAAGCAAAACTCAGCAGAATTTTGAGATTGGATTATTGCAGCATTGTGATGCCTAAGCAACACAGTTCACCTAGCCCCCAGCAGGTGCAAATTTCATTAGGATTGCACCAAGAAAAGTATGTTCTTAACCTTGAACCTAAACTTCATATGATAGAGCTCTTTTGCCCTATATCTGTAGAGCTACATAGAGTGGTGTATTCGCTTTTCTACAGTGGATCAAATCCTCTTCAATCTTCACTATGCTTAATTCAAAGTTTCACTTTAAGTTGTTCAGTTGTTCCTTGATTCCATAAATAAATTAACATGAAAAAACTGTACATTAATTAGATCAGAAATGTTTTTTTTTTAATCTTGTTAATAATCGAAAACTTAAGTCACATTTAGAGCAGATATAATTGATGCAGTTACATAACTAATAATGTGTTAAATCAATTTGCTGGATTCACCGGTAAGATAGCTAGGGGCAATCTTGTTCAAGCATTTGAGATTTGATATGGGGCATGATTCTCCCGACACTAGTTTTTCTATACCCAGGGCTCGAACCTAAGACCACTGATTAAGGGGAAAGGAGCATCTAGCAACTCCTACCGCCGACCATATGTTGATGTATCAGTACAATTACTAACAATGCAATTGTAATCCTCTATTATTTATATGATCCCCAGCTTCGGTGTCCCAACAATGTCTAAAATAAATTTCTGTAACCAATAACAGAATTGTAATTAGATTTGGTATCTAGAAAATATATGGTGGCCAACCTTTAGAAGTCCAACCATATCAGTATACTCAGCAGGCTCAGGGAACTCATCATCAGGATCATAAGCATTTGCCCACCTCACATTCTTATTCAACTCATAAGTCTGCTTCCCTCTATCAGAGGCCAACACATCAATCTGGACCCCAGGGTACCTATCCTTGATCAACTGAATAGTTGGAAAAAACAAGAGGTTTTCATAGACACCCCCAGAGATCACACAGCAACACCTCCTCACATCACCCCTCACTTTGAGCCCCAGTGATGCTATCTCCACTGCATATCCAGCAGGGAACTTGAGGAAACCATATGGATTGTCAGGGTCATCTGGGGGCCTAGGATCCTCCTCTTGCTTCCCATCAGCAAACAAGGAACCATACTCCATGTCTGGGTCCTCCCCATCATCAAAAGGGTCAAGCCACGGGTTCTTCTTCTTGGCATTGGTGTGAAACAAACTTTGCCTTCTAATGGAAGAAGAAGAATGGAATGGATAATGGTCCAACGAGACATGGGTGAGGTTGTTGCAAGGAATGGATGGTGGGTTTGTGAGGAAAGGTGACAAAGCTTTTGGATTTGACACTAAGTAATTGGTTGAAGCCATTGAAATTTTTCCAAAGTTGCTTTGTTATGTTTTCTGCCTAGTGTTGTAAGCTATGAACCAAAGTAGTAGGAAACATTGCTGAGTGTACTGGATGAATGTGTGGAAAAGCATTGGATAAGTGGGTCCCATGTAACTCCCTTTTGTGTGCAGCTTAAAAGTGTGAGTTATCTGTTCTTCTTTCATTCTTCTCCTTCTCCTTCTTTCATTCCAAATATTCAGTCTTTCAAATATTCCAAATTGAGTAATAATCGAGTAACAACAAAAAATTACAACATTCTTACAATTCATATTATCGTTGTTTTCATACATTTCACTCTTATGACATCTAATAGTAAAAAGTGTAAGTATATTATAATTTTTTATTATACAAATATCATTACTCATCACAGGATTTATATTAAAATAGATCATTTTCGAATTAAGTAAGACTAACAGGACGTCAAAGATGCTGCTCCTAAATTTTAATGCAGGTGCATATCCTCTGCTCAAATTTGAGATTTTTAATTAGAACACTCTTCGCTTTGACACTTATTTTAAAATAAATCCTTGAGTTTGAGTTTCTTAGTAGAAAAAGGTTATCACTAGCATAATTTTATTTCATAACAAAATGACTACATTAAAGTCACAATGATTAAAGTGAATTTAAAAATTAGTAATTTAGACAAATTAAAACCAACATTTTCAATTACATTTGAGATGAATTTTAAAGTTCTGATATTTACCATGTTAAATTAATATAGTCACCATGAAATAATTAAAATCTTCAATAATTTATAAATCAAATCAATGCTCGGCAATTTTGAGGAAGACATGCTAATACTCAATACATTATAGCCATTATGATTGGACCACCAGTGAAAAATTTGAGTAATATATAAAAGATCATATGTTCAAATTGTATTATCTTCAAGTTTTGATATAAATAAACAGTGAGTTTGCTTTTTATATGTTGATAGTGTAAAAAAAATTTATACTATTGTCTAATCAAATTAATCAATTTATATAACATTTTAAGTTTATTAATATGTTAATATATGATTGAATAATAATATAAAATAATTTATTTTGCTATTGTATAGAAATTAAACTAAAAAAAGTATGTTATTGACTAAATGTTGAAATAATAACTAAAATAACCCCGTAAAAAAAGCAATAACTAAAAACAAAAATGTGCATATAAACCGTATTCTGTCTAGTCACACCAGAACTGAGGCAAACGTATAATTACCATTGAGACCCGACAAGAGTGTCCTGTTGTTCCTTGTTGATGGAATTCGATCTCCCCAAGGCCAAAACTGGCCCCCTTATTTCATGACTACTTGTAATATTCTTTGGTGGGCTTGCAACCAGTTAGTTTTTGAAGGTATTGATCATACGGTGCCAGCCCTCATTATGCGTGTTTTATACCTTTCCAAAGAGTATGATCAGATCTAGCATCAGGGAAATATTCACAATGTTCGCGAATTCAAGCTGATTAATGTTGCTTGGTCCCCTCCCCCCCAGGTTGGATTAAAATTAACACAGACGGTTCGGTGCGCCTAACGTCTGGTGAAGCCTCATATGGGGGTATTATTAGAGATTCTTTTGGTCGTTTTGTTGCTGGCTTTAGTGCTAATATTGGTAAATGCTCGATTACTCTGGCTGAGCTTTGGGGAGCTTATTTTGGTCTTTCTATTGCTAAGACTAATGGGTACTCCTGCATTATTTTGGAGTCGGACTCTTTGGTTGCTGTTAATATGATGATCAAAGGTATCCCGGTTCATCATCCTTGCTCCCCTCTTGTTCGCCGCATTTCTGATCTGCTTCAGGTCCTTGAACCTATCAGAGTTATTCATACCTTTAGGGAGGCTAACTCTTGTGCTGACTTACTGGCCAACAATGCTCATGGCTGTAATTTTGGTTTGAATGTTTTTTCTACTGCCCCTAGTTTCCTTTCATTAGCTGTGCTTGCTGATTTGTCAGGCATTACCTTCACCTGTATTGTGGGTCTGTAACTTTGCTTCCTGGGCTTTTGCCCCGTTCTCAATCAAAAAAAAAAAAAAAAGAAAGAGTGTCCTGTTGTGATCAATTTCTCTCTCCTACGTGTCAATTCTTGATTCGCCAACCACATCCTTTCCTCTTTCTATCTCTGTGACGCTCCTTTCATTCGTTGCTTCTCTGCCAAACTTACCATCACAATTTTTTCTATGATTAAATATATTTTACCTTAAGCTAATTTATATTATAATTTTTTAAAATATATATAATAATATC
>JAVHNL010000188.1:0-25000 GCA_031216105.1 Dalbergia cultrata | reverse complement strand
AGTTATTTTATCATGTAATAACTTGAATTTAATATGCCATATCAAGAATCAGCTTAACAACCCCCCCCCCCAAAAAAAAAATTTTTCCTATATCTCCATCATTTGGGATATGTGAAAAATGGATCCCAAATTAAGAATTATTTATTTTGATTTCTAAACACTATTTGAAATGATATAAGAAGACGATCAAAATATATGCCGAACTATATTCAATTTACATGAATTCAACTGAGTTTAAAAATTCAACATGATAATTATGGTCTTGTCATTTTGTTTTAATTTCTTTCAGAGAAAAAAGGGTTATCAATTGGTTTTATCTAATTCAATGACTCCAGCCCAAGAAGGAACAGTAAGTGGACAAGATCAGACAGAGTCTAGCAAATACAAAGACTCCAAAATGGAGATTGACCTATGCACACACGTGGGTATTCAGGGCACCACGTCACTCGTTCTATATTTCACGTGTGGTTTTACAATATCATTAGTCAATCCTATCCATTATTATTACGAAGAAATAAAGAGTTTGGGCTTGACTTGACTTTGTTGCACCTTGTGCCCTGTCCCTTTAAGAGGAGATGTTACAAAAGTACGTTAAGAAAACATATTATAGATAATATATGGCCAAGTAAAACCCATTTTTCAAATGGCTTCCCAAATTTCATATATATGACAAATACATATTGCACCCAGATGAGAATCACATGTTCTATATATGGGTAATAAGTAGTATATTGACTAACCCATATAAAAAAATAGAAAAGAAAATGAAAAATGCCCATTTGATAAAAAAAATAGCTCATAGGTCATGAAATACCGGGTGTAAACAGATTGGGTGAATCTACCAACCCAAATAGAACAGATTAAATTGTTTCGGATTGGTTAAGATCATCGGGTCAAATCAAATAAAAATCTGTTGAATCATATATTAATTGGTTCAATTACTGGATTTTACAAATTTAAATTTGATGAATTGATATATATATAAAACTTTATTATGCTATATATGTAATATGTATGTGGTTAATAAGTCATATCCTAATCATGTATATTAATTTACTAGGTAGACATTTTTATGTGATATTGACAACAAAATAGGAGATTTATTTGTGTTTTTTTTTATATTTTGTTCTTTTTTGTATTTTAATTGATTGAAATAAAAGATAATATGAAGCAAGTCAATCATCCCAGCTGAAACAAATCAATTTTAATTGGTTTGATTTGTTTAGGTTTTGATTATAAAAAATCTCTAAACCTAAACCTAATTGAACCAATAAAAAAAATTGGTTCAGAATTTTTATTTTTCATAAACCGAAAACACGACCCGATTACACCAATGAGCTTTTAGTGCAATTTCAGCGTTAAAAATCATTTATAATTTTTTTTACTTTCATTTTTAGACCATGAAAATAAATAGAAAAACCTAGGGCAACCGTAACTAAACAGTAATATAATTGAATCCAAAGAAACTTCAAACCGTACACCGGGAATCCAATGTATCCTTTTCCTTTCAAAGAAAATATAGAAGATTCAGAGAACTTAAATCTTAGGAAAGGAAAAAGAAAAAGGGATTGTTTTGAAGAAACTTGTGTTAGGAAGTTAAAAATGCGCTAATAGTCGGTGCAGAGTATTAAACCCGCTAAAAATTGGTCCACAACATTTACATTCAATTCACCTACTGTAAGGAGAAATCTTTGCATCCAAGCAGAGTACTTCTTGAATATAATCCGCATCAAATAATAAAGAGTTAATGTTTATTTTATTTTTAATTTATATTTTTAAATTATTTTAATTTTTAACTTTTAAAATGAGTTAAATTAATCTATGATATTATAAAATATGAGTCATGCTAGTTAATACCTTGACATAATTTATATTATCAAAAGTAAAATTAAGTTTAAAATAACTCATGTTGGCATCTAAAATTATATAAAATGAGTCACTCAAACTCTATTTTCAAGTCATAAAATGACTCATTTTGTTAAATTTTAGATACTAAAATAAATTATTTTAAATTTCATTATACTTTAGATGTCACACAGTATGTCAGGAACTCAGGATAATAGTTAATATTAAACATTATTATTTAATTGATAAAATGATAAATAAAAGTGGGATAAAAGACCAACTTGACTCATGGTTTGTAATATGAGAGACTAATTTGACTTATTTAAAAAATTAAAGACTAAAATAATTTACGAGTATAAAGTCAGAGAGGACTCAATAAAAAATAATAATAACATTCTAAATAGAAATAGAAATCAAAAAATAAATTCTAACTAACATATCTCGATCTATTATACTTTTAAGATATAGAACATGGGCACGTGGAGTTTCAAGAGCTTCTAAAAAAATTTCTAGTCTGTCATGACTACGTTGATGAATGCTCGTGGTCCAAGAAGAAAATAGTTGGAATTCAAATTCCATTAGTCTAATTCTGAGCACGTGTTTGGCATTATGAGGGGAATTCTCCCTTGATTTAATTTTGTTCTGCAAGTAGCGTAGTCGAACTTTGTGGGACCCCCTGTGACAGATCTACGATTAAGAAGTGTGGAATGACTGCATCAGTGCATTGATTAATCAGTGACTTAGCGTTGCATTGTTACCTAAACTTCCATCTTCGAAATTTTCTTCTTCAGTTCAAAGATTAAGCCGGAAATCGAACGAGAGGTAAATAGGAAACCAGATAACATCGAATATTCCAGGTACCATTTTGATTTAGTTGAACGACCAAACCGCTATATACATATATAATCGTTTTAAAAATCAATTATGATAAAATTAATGTATATCTAAATATATAAACTAAAAATGATTTTAATACACTCAACGTTTCTCAATTTACAAAATTATCAGCTGAGGTCCTTGAGCTTCACTAAAATTAAAAAGCTCCCCTACACTAATTCATTTAAAAAACAAAAGATAACCCGTGACATGTATAATGATCAATAATAAAATTATAATATTTTTTATCACATATGGCGAGCAAGCCGGTCAAAGCAAATTTAACCCGTTTTAACTTTTAATGGCTCTGATCACATGTTAGCTTGAAATCCACAAATTAAATTACATTAAGTTAGAAAAAATGGCAAAGAATTAGTGATTGTAATTTGTAAAGCAATTGACGTGGGAAAATTATAATTGCAGCTAATTGTTTACTGTATTTAAGAACATGAACTTGGAAATATTAATCATTAACATCTTAGTATCGTATTGGGGAATTTCGAGAGTTCATATGTTCGATAGTTGTGGGGATGTTGATGCTAGAAAAGAATATTTGATATTTTGATCTTAGGAAATTAAGGAGATGACTCTTAAGTCATAGAGTTTGGTTCAAAGATTATACTGCTAGAGGATCCACAGATTCCTGTTCTAGTGAAGGAAGGAAATCCAAAGGTATGTGTAGTGCCGATTCAAACATTAATATTGAAGACGTTGATAGCGTTTACCAAGAAATAGAGATAGCCAATTTGTAGGCAATATGTCACTAACTCAGTATTAGTTACCATAGCTATTTAACTCGAGATATGGTTGAGTGAAAGGGACTCATTCACCCTTAACCAAATGTTATGGGTTTGATTCATAACTTTGGGTATGGAAAATCTTTAAATCTCCAGACAAGCTGTTCCACCCATTGAGGTGCCTAAAGTCATTGTGGGGATTAATCACAATGATCGATGATGGATACCTTTGTTCATGCACTAAAAAAGTTACCATAGCTATTTTGAAGAAAAGGAGATCAAAAGACAGGCAAGAAAATATTTCAATGCGCATTGTGGCCTTCTATTGGAGCCTTGGAGTAGCAGTAGCAGAACAAAAGCTAAACAACTCATACACAAATAGAAAAGATGACTCAGTGCTGCTAAACTACACAAACAACTATGTCTGAACATCCCAAAACATTGCATCAAAGTGACTAACACCAGAAAAGACCAGCTGCACTTGATCACAAATCTCCTTGACTGTGCAGTAGAAGCATCTGTCCTATCAGATCACACCTGTGCAGTAACCGGATCAAAACAACATTGAGATGTTATTACGTACATTGTTATCAAACTTCCAAGTTAACTCTTAAATTTTTATGAGTTTAATTTCCTAAATTGAGTTGACTCATTTGAAAACTCAAACCTAAGTAAACTCAAGTAAACTCTTCTAAAATAAAGTAAACTCGTGAGTTTACACTTTGTTAGAATTTGGTCTCTCAAACAACAAAACATATAATTTAATAATAAGCACTCGTAATTAGACAATCCAAAATTGAAGTTATGATGTATTGATTTAAGTTATTTTGATTTTTCATACCTTAAAGTTTTGATTTGTTATATTTCTTAAAAATTTAATTTATATTTTATTTTTTTACTTGTATTTACTTCATTGTGACGTTGCAATTGAATTTTTTAAATATTTTTCTTTGATAATAAATTTATTTTATTATAATTACATGTTATTAATTTTTTTTAATACTATTTTTAAAATAAATAAACTCGTATGAGTTTACAATTCGAGTTTATCTCAGCTTCACAAGTTTAGATAATCTCACGATTTTCATAACTTGATTATGCTGTCAAATTGAGTATTTGATCCTCAATTGATAAAAACCAAACACCAAATGCCAAGCAGGTGGCTTTGACAATCCAAAAAGAATATGCAAAATATAACTAGGCCTACAAAAAATAGGCTTACATAAACAACAATTTTTTCACAGGATTGGAGCAGAGAAAAATAATAGTATGTTGTCTAAATATATTTGCATTGAAACACCCCGCTGAACAAGATATAACATGTCCTGTCTCAACCAATTAGAAGCAGAAAACCATATCAGATCACCATTGAGCTTCTCTGCAGACACACACCGACTCTGACATCAACTATTTCAATTCATAATCCTTTTCATAGGTGATGCTTAGACAGGATAACATGTAATCTGCCCTTTGGTCTTCTCCTATTGGATTCAGTCCCCCCAGCCATTTACTGCACTCCAATATAAACCTTATGACATACATTCTATTGCATGAGAATCAGGCTTCAAGATGCATGCATCCACCAACAGCATAACCACTGGCTTGACATTGCTCCAACAACTTTAAATCAGTTTGAAACCTGCATATTCCAAACGTACACTCTCTTTTGTATCTTCCAAGCTATCTTTTCTGACAAAAGAACACCTCCACTACAATCTATATCAAATATCTCTTTATACTGAGATTATGTCAATATGAGGCTTCAGTTTAATATGCCAATCAGAACTGACAAAAATCATTTGATAAACTTGTGCACAGCAATGATTACACACAACCATATACTGATACATGATATGTCACCATATGACCCTTCTGTGCTTCTTAGCACAGAATTGATAGCAATTTAACAAACCATATAAATAATTGCCCTTCATGTCTTCACAACAATTGAACCACCGATTCTGCCACTCTTACGGTCTTTCTTTATTATGACAAGTAAAGCACCACCATAAGAGAGAAAAAAACTATCAGGTGCTTCGCGAGTATATTGCTAAAACCACAGATTGTGATGTTTCAGATTCCCTTAGGCACACCTCTCTTACAACAATAACAAGACAACATATTGAGATATTCTCTTCCTTAATGACTAAACCTCCCACAGCATACACCCATTTCCTACAATTTATTCCACGCATAGCCACCTGTCACAATATCTCCTACCACAATTCTCCCTTACTCCTAAACTACCTCTTAACCATCTGCATCTGCCTGCTATTTTAAACACCTAAGCATAAATGTATTATTTATTATTAAGAGGTCAAGTGCAAAAGGTAGGCCCTAACTTCATTCAGATCACTTAACACCCCCAGTCCCCACCTATACTTCAATTGTTCTGTGCAAAGATCCCAATATCTATGTCCCTCTCAAAAATAATTTTATATATATATATATCCATCATGAACACTCAATTACACAGAACACATTACACCTTAATCCTTCAATTTCTAGAATTCCCTATTATTTTCCCACCACCCTAACACTGATTCCCCTGTTTGTGACTCCATCACCCCCAAACAACTAGATATTTCCAATTATTAGCCCTCTAAACATTACAAACTTTCCTCCATCCCCCATTCCTCTATTTCTCAACTGTTTCAACATAAAATCTCATGAGGAAGAATAGAGCACACCTTTTGCTTTAGCTTTGGTGTTCATTGCAGACTAATAATGTGTGGACTAATTTTAATAATTTTAATATCATAATTTTGTGGCTGTGAACTAGATAATGCATCTGTTTTTAGAGTTTGGTTGAACCATGAGGACATTAATCATTACAGATCTTTCCCAATTTATGAGAATTAGAGAAGCAATATCTTTATCATGTCATTCAGGCTTCAGCTTACAATTACTTGACTTGTCCTCTATGGAGGAACAAACCATGCATCCAACTAAGTAGTTTTATTGATTCAATTATATCATTTCATTGTTTTGAAAATATAATGGCATTAGGTTTGTATCTTGTTTCATTCATTTATTTGATTTAATGATTTTTAGACACTGGAAAAAAAAAAAAAGAAACAAGTAAAGTCTTCAAGTCATATTATGAATATTGACGATGAATGATATTTATTCTTAATTTTCTACATATTTAAGATATTGTTAGGGTATAGTAGTTACAGAAGCTAGAGTCTTGATACCATGTCAAATGTAAACACAATTGTCATATACTTCATTCATCACATGACTTCATTAATCAAGAAAAATGCTATTTCATTTAAGAGAAGGCAAATTGCATCATAATTCAGACCCTTCTCATGTTAGGTCCCAAGTTAAGGAATAGAATAACACAACTAAAATTGGGAGATGAGAAACATAAAACTAACATAAATAATATTTTTGGCAAATAAATAGGAAGATCTTTACAAGTGGGAATAATTACAATCTTTCAAAATATAAGTAGAGAATAACATTAACTCTCTCTTACATATGGAGATTTCAAACATAGGAGTGGATATTGTCACTCCTATATGTCTAATGCCACTCTCTATTACTGAGTTGTATTAAGACATTTCCTAAATTGCCCTTGAGCTCTGTTATTGATTAGTCTTTTTTTATTTTGTTTTATTTTCTAGGCCAAGGAATTCCAAGAGACTGTACGGTACACGGGAATTCAATTATTATTTTTTCCTTTCATCATTGAGGTCAGAAGTAGCAAACCACCTTCAAAGCTAGAGCCTACTCACCATCACCGCCGCCATCCACATTATGCCTAGGACCTGTCATCAACAACACTGTAGCAGGAACAACTATCGGGCAAACTTCTTGAAGGATTGGACTCAAAATATAAACTGTTGCCTCTAACTTAAAAGGAAAATGTAGAAAAACAACTTACTCAATTTGTTTTTGCTTTTGATCCTTTGATTCTTGAGCCTCAAGTTCAACCGCACAAAGGTTTTTCATCATGTTCAAGGAAAAGAAAAGGTACTAATTCCACTAAGCGTGATCCTTTGGCATTTTAAAGAGAAGAAAATACAAATAAGTGTAGCATATGTAGAGATGGTGGTCATAATCGTCATACTTGCCCAAGGAGAACTATGTATGCTACAACTAGCTCTTCCTTTAAGCAAAGTGGTGTCAACACATTGCCAAGTTCATTCTTGAATACATCTGTTATTTTAAGGTAAACCACTTTTGTCCCTATTAAAACTTCATGTTATATAGACAGTTATAATTGCTAATTTGTTCCTCTTGCTATTTAGAAAGATGTCATGCTAATTTGTTGCTCATGCCATTTTTAAAGTTGTCATGCCAATTTGTTTGCTTTTCAAACACACAGGAAATTGGTCCTCAAGATCATCCTTTACAGATGGTTTTGATAGTTTGGGAGAGGATGACATAAGGTTTTCTACCTCATTCTCATATGAGACTGATAAGCATGATGATGACATTCTCAAAGAAAATTCGCATGATAGAAGTACCAAGCAAGTAAGTTTTTTTTCAAGCATGAGATAAAAAATATTCTTCAGAAGTCTAAATCAAAATACTCTTAGTTATAGTCATAAATGAAATTAAATGTTAACGTTATCTATAAAAATTGCTCTTAAAAAGAGCATTATGCATCATCTTTGTGACTTGTGTGTTTTATTTATTTTATTTGGTATTTTAATTTATTTTGATGAGATTTAACAATTGTCACTATAATTTTCTATTTAACTATTTGCAGCTGTGATTGATAAGGAATGGTGGGCTGTTGAGGTTAAGTGTGAGATGTGAAGTCCCACATTGGTTAAGAATGGACTACGTGAGTATTATATAATGTGGGAGGAGCCATCACTCATTGCCTTAAGATTTTGGGTCAAGATGTGGCGTTCGACCCGGTGTTATGGTGCTCACTTAGCCCATTAGTTGTATCTCCCCCTGTTGGGCTCCCTCGCCCTAACAGTGGTATCAGAGCCAATGTTAGACTCGGTTCCCGGAAAAGCATGAACTGCGGGTGGCAGGTGTTGGGAAGAGTGGTTGGCTGATGGGGAAGCAATGTGGTGGGTCTCACACTTGAGGGAGAGATTGTTGAGGTTAAGTGTGAGAGGTGAAATCCCACATTAGTTAAAAATGGACTAAGTGAGCAGTATATAATGTGGAAGGAGTCATGACTCATTGCCTTAAGGTTTTGAATCAAGATGTGGCATCCAACCCGGTGTTATAGTACTCTCACTTAGCCCATTGGTTGTATCTCCCTCTGTTGGGCTCCCTTGCCATAACATGGGCTTATATGTTTTTACATGTCAGTGTTTTGAAAACTGGTTTATTAAAGGTAAATATATATGACATCATCTACTATGTCTTCTAATTAATTTAATCAAGTTTCTCACTATCCCTTTTTTTTTTTGTATATATTTTTTGGTATTGCAGGGACATATCACTTGAAGACTTATATATACATATATTTGGAATTGTAATATTGCATGATTTATTTTAAGCTTTTCTTTTGCACTAGTATGACTTGAAAAAATGTTATTAAATTTGCAAGTTATTCAATTTTGTTTCACTACACTACTATATTTGCAAGTTATAACACTACAACACAGTGCGGGTGTATTCACAATGTCAATTCTTGTTAAGTTGCATAATTTTTTTTTGGGTTGTATGTAGGGCTTCTTAATTTAATTGGGAGAACAAAATAAATAAAAAAATCAAACTATTAAAAAGGCTCAAGGACATTTAAGGAATAGTATAAAAATGAATAATAAATAAGGAGTAGTATTAGACATATAGAAGTGGCTGCCTTTCCTTACAAACACACAAGGACATACACTAAGCCGAGATTTAATATTTTTTTTTTGTCTAGAGCACTCACTCAATTCTATCTAATTTGCTCTTAGAGCACATCTTTGTGGTGCATTCCAAAAATAATACCATTGCCACCTATTTATAATGCATTGTGGTGGTAATCGTTGTCTAACAATGAAGCAAGATGAAACTTGATGCTTCTAGGTGCTTCCAATTGTAGGAGTTTTTAGTGTGCTCCTTTGACTAGTCAACCTAGTGAATAATACAAATTCAACTTGAATTTTACTTCATACAAGATGATATAAACTACAGTCTTGCATAAGCCACTAAATTTGATTTTACGCATTCACAATCTCCTACTTAAAAGTCAATTTTGGTGTGTTTGCAAAATCTTTTTCAATTTTGCCATCTTATGTTCTCATGCTACTTATATTTTCGATAGGCCTAAGAGAGGATCTATACCATGCAAATCTATTTGCATTAATTGGTTCTGTCAAGATATCTGATAGGCAATCTCAGGTGTGAACCTTCTCCATTCCACCTATCTTTCCTCCACTACTTCATGAACAAATATTGAATGCCTATGTGTTTTTCTTTAAATAAAAGGTTGGATTCTTTGCAATGAGTAAGGTATTCTGACTATGATAGTACACAAGAATCTTCTCCTACTTGTGCCTAAGTTCCTCCATTATCCTTTGCATCCAAAATTGCTTCCTTGTAAGCTTGTGTATCTACCATGAACTCAACTTCTATTATGGCCAATGCTACAATTCCTGTAAACTAGCTCACAATTCCTCCTACAAGTACAAACACATAGCCTATAATGGATTTTCTTTTATCAAGATCACCTACAAAAGCTTAGTCAACATATCCTCTAACAATAAAATCGGATCCTCCAAAATATAATGCAGCATCAGAGGTTCCTATAATATATCTCAGGATACTCTTAACAACTCTCCAGTGCTTTCTAACTACAACTGCCATGAATCAACTGACCACCCTTACTGCTTAAGTGATAGTCGGTCTTGTACTAATCATGGCGTAAATAAGGCTTTTCCCCTACCGATGCATACCATATTTGAGACCTCACCATCCTCTCTACTTCACTGCTAGGGTTCATACCAAAAATAATTTAAAAATTGAAAGGAAGAGTGTTATAAATTGGCTTACACTCTTCCATGTTGAAGTGCCACAAGACCTTCCTCAAGTAATTCTCTTGGTATAGCCAAATCTTCCTATCTTTTTTGTCTTGGTGAATTTGCATCCTTAAAATCTTGTTTGCTAGTCCCTAAGTCCTTCGTATCAAACTCCCTAGACAACTGTGCCTTTAATTCCTTCACACGATCTTTGTTAGGGCCTATCACCAACATGTCATCCATAAACAATAGTACAATGATAAAATCATCATCATCAGACTTTTTGTAAACACATACAATGGTCAAAACTAAGTCTCTTGTATCTAAGGCTACTAATGAAGGTTCAAATCTCTAGTGGCAATACTTTGGAGCCTACTTCAAGCCGTACAGAGATTTGGTAAACCTACAAACCAAGTTTTCTTTTCCTTTAAAGCCTTCTATTTGGAGGATATTGACACTTTCATGCTCCCTTCGTAGCTCATTTTCTACAAATATCACGTTTCCACTAATAATACCCTTGTGCGCAGTAGGGACCCATAGGCAATACCCCTTAACATTGTTAGCACACCCATGAAGATGATTTTCTTGGATTTAGGATCAAGCTTCTTTCTTGGGAATTGTACATCACGTACATAGGACATCTGGATACATGTAGATAAAAATAATCTGCTGGCTTTCTTTACCGCATCTTCATAGGTGTCTTTAACCTATCATTGTTGACAGTGATCGATTTATCACATAGCAGGTAGTTCTAACTCAAGGAATTGAATTTCATATCATTTTTTAGTTCCAAATCAAGGAATTGAATTCCAATTCTTGAGTGAATTTAATTTCAAGAGTTTCCAAACACCTATTAAAATTACAAAAATATCAAAACAAAAAATGCAAAACTACAAAATCAATACCATTGCATATTAAGACAAAGGCACATCAAAATAAAATGTCATTACTTGAACATCATAAAGAAGTTGAGAAGAATTGTCCCATGAAAAGGCAATTGCGGATGCTTATTTATTTTTATTTTTGCACTTTGAATAATCCTTGCTTCCTTAATCATTCCACCTGAAGCAAAACGGAACTGCAAAACAAACTAGAATATTATAATGTCTAAATAATAATCATCATTTGATAGCTAAGCATTTTAATATGCATGAAACCAATCCCATTGTTTAAGATATAAAGAAAAGTCGGCATTTAATACCAAATTCAAGATCTAAAAAATTGGGGATTTTTATAAACCTAGGTCACAATCTTAAAAAATAAGGGGTCATGATGGTGGAATTAAGTTCCTGAAAAGAGTTCATAGTGGAGTGAGTTTACTCATCTGTTTTCACTTTTCACTGACTATAAATTTGTGTGCTTTGTGTATCTTTTTTGGAATTAATTACATTATTAATATTTGATGTAGGGTGTTGATCCTAGTATTAGGGCTGAAGTTTGGCCATTCCTATTTGGAGCGTAAGCATGTTGTCTTCCATTTGTCACTTCTAAATAATCTTTACTATTTGTTTTCTTTCATACTTAGGATCTAGGAAGTATGGATATTGGGTATGTAACAATTAAGAAATTGGATAGGAAATTATTATGAACTCAGATGGAGAACAGGGAAAAAGATAGAATATCAAAAGGCGAAATTACATTTCATTTCACACATTGGTTGACAATTATAATTTTTAGTATAACTATTTATACTATTCTTCTTTAGCTAAATCCAAATATACTAATTGGGCTACTAGGCCCATCCTATACATGTTACATTACCTTTCCATTAAAGACAACTTTGCCCTCAAGATTGGTGGAAAATGAAAACACACATTAGATCCTATTTTAATATCTCATAATTACATATTTTTTCACTTTTAAGAAACAATTAATCTTATATATAATAGATCATTGTTGAAACTTCTTTTTATTTTGGTAAAATGTTGAAGGTTAATATTTTTTATTGGGTAAAAACATTTAGTGGTTAAAGTAAGTCAAGCTACCCAATTGTGACCAAAAGATAGTCCAGTCCAAGTTTCCTTAATATATTGCTTGCCAAAAAAGGCAAACTTACATTTGTTGATTCTATTTTAAACAAGGTTGTCCAAACCAAAAAAACAAAAAGGTTGTTTTCATAAACATGTGCGTAGACAGGTTGAAATATATGCATCAATAGCTGCATGAATATAATTTGGAAAAAAAAATGCATGTACTTAACAATCTAAAAAAGGTATTAACTTTTTGGCCCATCATATACTGCAATAATGACCAGAACAATCAAAACAAAAACCTACCAAGTCATACAAATCAACCGTCCATGAGCTTATCTCTGTGGCCCAATTAGGTTCTAAAAAACCTTATCTCAATATTTGAAAAATGCAATCTTCTTACCCACTCACGTCTAAGAGTACTCATCCTCAAAACATTATGTTCTTGCTCAAATGAAAGAACGCCAGTGTACAGGAACACAACAAGCCACACTTTACTAAGTGAAAGTTACTTTTCAAACCAAATACCAAAATAGAATACTTTCACAGGTCATTGCCTTTAGCACTGCAATTGCTTTCAATTTCCCACCTGTATCAATTTCTATTTTCCTTGGTAGGTAAAAACAATATTACCCATTCAAGCGTTTGTGATTGGCTTACTTTTTAATGTTTTGTATTGTTGCATACTTCCTTTTGTAGAGTTCTTAATCACCACTAAGTTACATGCTCTTATTTTATGCACATATTCTAAAATCACATACTTTCACAAAATATGTTCAAGGCACTTTCAAGTTTATGGAAGTGTGACAAAGCACACCTCATCCATATATATTTTAATGAGGTATTTTTACTATTGTTTCTGTCAAAATTCATTTTTTCCAATTGCATTCTCCTTTATTGTTACCACTGAATCAAATAAATTTCCCACAAAGACCAAGTTTTTGTTTTTAATAAAAGTGTTATTTCACTCGAAAAGTCTTATGAATCATGCGCATATTTTATTTATTTATTTTTTATGTTTGCTTATGATTGTCAATCATAATTTTAATTGTTTTTTAATGGTTTGTATTAAAAACCAATGCCAAAATCCACTTGAGTATCAAATTTGGTTGTTGACAAATGCTCCATATGATATTCACAAAATAAGGGAAGTGTAGTTTTTAGTCATATTTTCAATTATTTTGTAACAGTTTCTTACATTTTATTAAATCAAATCAATAACATGACATGTAAATGTTATTTTACAATCTCTTATTTCCAAATCTTTTAGTTCACATAAACCACACCTCCCTGACACCTAATTATATTAAATAAGTGATATTATTGTTAATTCATGTAATATTGCATTATTAATATATTATATTAGTCATGTCCATATAATAGTAATTTTTCTTGATATACTTGATTTGATCAAAATACTGATTTACCAATTACATTACTTCATCAGATTTTATTATAATTGACTTTTATATATTTGTATTTCATTTCATTTTAGAATGTACTACAGCTCCCTTTGACCTTTGTTCAAGCTCATGGTCATGAGCTTGATGACACCGTGTATACGATTGATCGGAAAGATAATTGCTTTCAATTATAAATCAAACAAGGTGGAACAAAATCATATCTGACCAACAGTTTATGCGAATTGAAGCAGTTTTACAATCTCTAGTACAACTACGGTTTGGGGTTGTATTTTGTTTATCATGCCATTTGTTATCTTAAACTACGTGATGATAAGAATTATGAATTGGATTTTTGAGTTGACCCATCTAAAAACATTAAAAAGGTTCCGCCGAAAAATATTTATCATATGATAAAACAAAGCTACAAGACAACGATGCAATGGATCAATTCCAATTCTGATTCTTTATCTATCGATGAAAATGAAGATATTGTTTCTCAAACTGACACTAATGATTCTCCACAAAGGTCAGGTAACACTTGAACTAATTACCAATTATTTATAAATCATGCAAAACATGAATTCTAACTTTTTATTTATTCTTTAGGCCTCCAACTCCTCAAAATCAATCTGTCAACCAGGCAACTTCGTCAAATGTTAGGTAAATCCATTTTATAATTGTGTAGTATCAATTTATTTATCAAATTTTATCAACTGCAACAAATCCAGAACATCATCTATTTGAACAGAGAATTTACCAAATATGCAACACATTATGAAGTTACCCAAAATCAAGTGGTAAATATAATTGACACAAGATCATTTCATATTGTTTTGCCTATAAAATATTTTCATCGATAACATCGTTTCATGACTTGATATAGTAATCTTTATCTCTTTTTTTTTCCCATTTTAGAATTTAGGTGAGAATTGTGAAGGGGATCATTTAAATTTGGCACCATGGGAAGCTAGATCCTTACAATTCACAAAGGACAGCATACTCAACAATTTGTTTGTAAACTTCTTAAGTTAAGAAACAATCAAGCCAAATTTTGACACGGATGAAAGGAACTATGCACAGTAAACAGTCTTAAAAGAAATGATGAATTAACTATTAACATTGTTGATAGTGCAAATCGATTAGCTGATGTTTATGTTAAAAACATATAAAATATTAGTGGTTATTATCTTATGTTTTAAACACTCTCGATAGAACACCAAGTGTCATGGTTATCGTACCATTTCATCTAAGATACACAATGATGCATTTATGTTTAGTATTTAACCTTCACCAGCTATAATATTTTTATATTACTGTTATTCTATATCTACTTACCAACTCTTTCACCTTATAACACACCAATCTATATCTTGAGTTCTTGAGTGGGATTTTAATTTTTTATTTGTTTTGGTGCAACCAGATTTCATCAAATTTAAATCATAAACATGTTATAAGAGTATAGATCTGTGAAAAAAATTTCATTGATACGATTCTTGATGGTGAAAAGACATTGTGGGATGACCCACCAACTACCATTGTCAATTTTTTCTCAAATCAGTTTAAATATAAAATATATAAATTACTTTATATGTATAAATACTTTAATTTCCAAACAAATCTTTATTGATACCGTTGTGTATAGCACGGGTATTACACTAGTTAATCTTAAAAATCTTTGTTTATGTATTTCTATTCTACTGGACCAAAATAATTTCTTTTTTCCCTCCTGGATCCCATTGCCAAAAACACGGCTCATGGCCCCTAATCCAACATAAACCAACGGAGGAACCAAACTGGGCTTGGCTCAACAATGCTACTCCTTTTGTTGCCTAGCTGGACCTGTTTCGGTTTTAGGCCAAAAATATTGACTCAAATATGAAATTACCCTTGCTATCTTCCAGATTCTTCTCTCCTTCAAGCATCCTTCCTCTTCTCCAGGTGCAGCGCCACCGCCGAGGACCAGCAAAAGTTCGAGGCTCCGCCGCTTTAACCTAGCTTGCATCGCACCCCATCCCAGGAAGTCGACGGGCACCATCTTCTCCATGCCGACCGCCGTTGCTCCGCCATCTTCCTTCTCCTGCTGAAGCTCACTCACACGAACCTGAGGCAGCACTGCCGCCCTTGGTTTCTGTTCCCTGCCACTACCGACGGGGTCTTCGCCAGGCTTCACCGCTGCTGCAACTCCTCAACTGATCAACTAAGAATGCCCTTCCTTTGTGCTTCCATCAACCGTCAATACCACGAAATTCGTCATGCTCGAATTTTAAAGTCCAGTTCCAGATCGACAGATCCATTCGTGTCACAGTGTCGGTGATGGTTCTCCACCGCGATCTGTGTCATCCGTCGTTGCGAGTTGCTGCTAACTCGGCGCTATTCGCTGAAGTTGCCATTGGGCGAACCTCTTCACTCGCGTCGCCGGTGCTTCTACCCAGATCCTGGTTCGTCTTTTGCTTCTATGATTGTTAGCTTAGTTTGTTGCTCTGAATTTGAGTTTGCATTTTGATATGTTATTGCTGGATCTGGATTTCTAAATTGTTGTTGAAATTGTGTTAAGATCTGAATCTGGATTTGTGGGTATTGTTGTTGTTGTTGCTGATTTGCAATTGTTGAGATGTTGCTGCACTGTTGTCTTTGATATGCAATTTTTTTATTTTTCCTCAGCACTTCCTATTGCTTCCTCATAAAATTTTGCCCAGTAAATAGCACTTTAGGGCTTTCGAGAAATACTCCTCTGCCAATCTGAGCTTTTAATCCATCAATGAAATAATAAACTAGTGTTGTAGGATGGCTGAAGTGAATTTGTTGAGAGTGAGAGATGAAATTGTGATAATATTCATCAACATTACCGGTTTGCACCGGGGTGGAGGATGAGCTCTCTAATGAAAGAGCCATTGAAACGATTAGGATATTGGATATAGAAAAGAAATCTGGGAGAGGATACAGAGAAAGAGAAAATACCATGGAAGGAAAATCACATTTTATTTCACATATTAATTGACAAAATTATAATACATAGGAAGCTCCGAAATCACAATATCTCTCTTCATCTTGTTTAGCCAAACAGGATAGGGAAAGATCAAACCACAATACCATCCTGTGTGTGTCTGCATCTGCACCATTTTTCGGCAGAAAATTATGTTAAGAGTTGGTTTGAGGTTGGTTTCACACTCCACTTCTCTGCCATGACTTGTCTTTTTTATTTTTTAATCTTTAAGCATAGGCTACTTTGCTTTGACCTTCCACTTCATCTACTACGATGGAATCACTTTCATCAGTTTTCTGCTACTAGAAATATATTGGATAAAAAGAATGACTAGATTTTCTTTACTTGCCTACTTTGTTAATGAAGTGATTGACTATTCCCCCCATTCTTTTTTACCATTGATCCTGCATGTGGGTATACATGTAAAGTGTTGTTGAAAATGGAGTTGCCACGAGTTTTATTTAATTGAAAAATCGTGGAAAATCCATTTTATTTTAAAGAATAGTCCTTAAAAAATCAGATCCAAGTTTGGGGGTCGATTATGTATAAGGAAGGGTAGGAACTTGATCCGATAGTACTCCTAATATATCCATTCTTAAATGGTACCTTAGTAAGTTGTGCAAATTAATTAATAACCTTTGAAAGAATTTTTTATTTTTATTTTTTAATAAGAAAAGACGAGACAAGCATATTTACACTTAAACAAATAAATTACGAAAAATTAATTTTAGCTTAATGGGGACTGTTTGCTCCTACATATTTCTTGGTGCAATACGAAACTCAAAATTAAATAGTTCTGTAAAAAATATTCCTATGTTGATTGATTTTAATTAATGAAAACCCTTCTTTAAAGAAATATTAAAAAAAAACAAAATTCAATAGAATTAAGTTAGCATTATGCTACTCAATAAATCTTTATAATTGAAAAATAGTGGAGATAATATATGTTACTTAATCACCATCATTGATCATTGCATAAATTTAAAAGAAACCCCTTTTTATTGTGAAGAAGCATTTTCTTTAGAAAACAAAATCTATTCTTGCATATGATTCAAGTTAGAATTTGGCTACTCAAGAAATTTTTATGATTCAACAATAGTAAATATAACATTTGCTATTCAATTGCCATCAATGTACGAAGAGGAAAAAGAAAAGAAAAAAAAAAACAATAGGCCCGCTTCTCTTTGATTTTAACCATTTCTCTCTTTTTGTTTAGGAACCATGAAAATGGCAAGTTTTGAAATTTAGAGAATTAACTGAAAGAATATTTTTCTGAACAAGAACAAAAAGGAAAATAAAACTCGAACAGATTTGCAAATAACCCCGAAAAAGGCAAAAAAACTGCCGGCCAAAACACGGACCCAAACATATTCATTTTTTATAACAAAACAAAATAAATGTTAGCCCAACAAGTTTTTTTGTTTTTTCCCTTTTTTTAAAGAAGAGACAAAAAAAAAACGTTGTCCACTAAAGAGACAACTATCCGATAAAACCACCCTACGCTACACTTGGAGAAGACCCACTTTTCCAATTTCTTCCACGTTTGGGCATTTTCCTATTGACGTACAGCCCATACTTACTGGCCCAGCAATCCGCTCTACATCCATGCTAAATTCATTTTTGCATCTGTTGTGTTTACAAGCCACATGGAGAGCCACGTTAATGATCCACTATCCACCGTCTTAGATGAAAGCTCATTAGTAAAATTGCACTCACTGACCACAAGCCTCAACTCTACCCTAGCCCATTTCTTTCTTCTTTGATGATAAACTGTGTGATGCTGCCTCCACCGACCCTTGATCCTTAGGTTTATTTCCGAAATAGAGAAACAAAATGCCTATGGTCACTTTGTGCTTATCGAAATCGTTGTCTGATCTTACCTCCTGTTCCTTTGCACTCATTCACTGATCACTGCTTCGATCTCTGATGGGGTTGCAGGGGATTTGATAATCTTACCTAATGTCCTCTTTGCACTCTTCCCTTTGATGATCCACTAAATATTACGAGACCACGGTAAAAGCAATAGGTGAGATGAGAATCAAACTCAATATGCCCAAGTCTCATTCAACACCAACGATGAATAACAACAAAAGGCCCTTCCAGTTCTCACTCCTTCCCTTCGTTTCTGTCATTTCTCTTTCTTCTTCTTTTAAAGGGCTTTTTCAACATTTTTTTCCCTTAGGAAAAAAATAATAATCTATCACGTCCCATCCCACTCTTCCTTTCAAGTTTCAGTCTCTCAACTCCCACCCCTTTACCAATCTCTCTGATCCAGATCTAAATGATTTGCATACCCATTCACGTGTCACTGCAAGACAAGAATATCTGCTTGGTGGGGGCTTGGTGCGCGATTGATGGTGGAGTACGGCGATTGCTGGCGAAATGACATTGACCATGACGAATCTGTAGGTGTGATCCTTTGATTTCAATCCTACTTCAGATGAAGGCGATTGCAGTGAAGGTCGGCTGCTGTCTCAGCGGATCTGCATGTGATAGTGGCGCTTATGTTTGCCGCCTTGCTGTTCCCATACGCCACTAGGTGAGGTGCTCTCTCTCTCATTCTCTGTCTCTGTTTTGTGTGTTGTAGTGTTCTGATTAATTTTCTTTTAGGTTTTGTGTTGTTTGATTATGATTTGACTAACAGGGTCCAAATGTAGGTGTTGACCTTATGTCTTTCCTAGGAAATCTTAATGGTTTAGTTTTTCAATATAAGCTATATACTGCAGTTGGTAATGCTTATATGTTTTCGGGTGGTTTTGACAACACAATTTTGTCTTTGAGCTTATGGTGTAAAGAACTTAGAGAGAACTTTGATTGTTTGCAAGTATTTGTTTTGATTTTTTGTTGTTTAAATTAACGGTGAAAGGATTTTTTTTTTTTTGCTGGTTTTAAATTTATTGTCATGTTTTTGTATATTTCATCATTGGTTTTGGCTTCTCATTTGTATGAGTTTTGAAGTATGATGATATGTGAATGGGTTTTGAAGGAGATAACGTAGATATGACCAGCACTAAATCATGCTTCTTATTCTTCTTTATGTTAGTTTATGAGTGCGTGTAATTTGATAATAAACAAGGGTAAATTCTTTATACTACCTTGATTAATTTAGGAGTTTCTTAACTTCATTTACTATTGTCAATACTCAATTGTCATGGAGAATTGCCTTTCTATTTTTATGTTGTTCTTGATAGATGTTGAGTTTTGGATTGGCTTATTCCATTCTTGATTCTTAGAATTTTTGGATAATTTGTTGACCTTGGCTTTTGACTCCATTTGTCCTGAATTGGATTTGGTACGTTGGTTTGTGATTACAGTTGAATTTGTAGCAATTTTAGGATAGGATTTGACTAATTGCAAGTGTTTCATATCTCATGTGGCTGTCTGGTGCTTTCAGATGCATTGCCCCTAATGAGAGGTTAGTTATGGCTGAGATTGTCCATGTGTGATGCTTTTTGTAGATTTCTTCCATTTTGGGTACAATGTAATGGGTTTATAAATGTGACTGTTTTGTCCACACTAAGCCAACGTTAGAACTTTGTTTTATTCTCCAAGGTTCTAATTATTTTGAGGGTATTATTTGAACTGATGGAAATTATTCTACTGCCATTTATTTAGTTTTGTGGATCTACCTATGTGATTGTAAGTGTTTCTCAGAACTGCAAAGTTTGTTCTATATCAAATGTTATGAGACCTTCGCCCTAATGTTTTAGCTTTACATTAAACCTGGAAATTTCATATTATCCAACAAAAGTAGCATCTGTCACATTAAAAATACTACAAAGTTCGTTCTAAAACACGATATGCGACCTTCATCCCAATATTCTAGCTTCACATTAAACTTGGAAATTTCATATTATCCAATATAAGTACCATCTGTCACATTAACATGATAGTAAAAATTTTATGAAAATAATTGTGAAGAGGTAAAAAAACTTAATAATAATGTCCTTTAGAGCTTGATGAGTACTAATTGAAGGGAAAGTTTTCCAAGTCAGTGGTGTCATCCTGAGGAACTGATGGGGTTTATTATGATAGTTTTTGTCCTCATTTTCCATGAAACCTGTATTTAATTTTTCAAACAAGGTTGCAGTTTAAATACAAAGTAAAGTTGGTTGTATCTAATTTTAGCTGAAGTAGTTCTAACGAATGTGATTATATCACGATAAGAAAATTTTTGACAAGGCACATGGTTTGGGAGACTTATGATTGTCACATAGTTTATCAGAATAAGATTTCATTTCAAAATGATATACACATTTCCTTGATGTGTTTAGAACTTGAAAAGGCAAATAAACACAATTGTACAACGATCTATAGAGGAGCACACCATTATGAAAGGAAATTAATTTTGTCAAAGTAAATGATTCACTTTGAGATTTATCTCCTCCTGGTTTATCTCCTTTTCATACAAGAAAGATTCAATGATCCAGACCTCAGCATTTGCAATCCAATTTTCAGCATTTGTACTAGGAAGGACCTAACACAATTTCGAATAATAATAAAATGATAACCATAAGGTGATTGCCATGTTTTAGTCATAAATGTGAAATGCATTGCACAATCAATGAGGATATATGCTGAACGATATGTATTCCCAATAGATTTTAGTTATTCACCAAGTTTTGGTAGCATGTAGTTGTTTTTGAGCCAATATTGTTTTATAGACTTCAGTTTAATTTGGATTCATGCTGTAACTAATATTTATTTATGCTTGTGCTGTAACTAATATACCTCAAGGGAAAAAATAAAAGATAACTTGATTACATTAAATTATTATGATAATTATTATTCCAATTATATCTTCCATTTTACATTAATGAAAGGAGTATTGAAAAGAGCATCTTCACTCTACCTGAAGCACAGATCCTCAAGATGACAAAAATTATCCATGTAATGTTCGTTTTATAGTTTCTATGTAGTTGGTAGCTTTGCCCAATGAGAAAAGAAGCAATCTTAGTATTTGGTACACAGATTAAACAACTCTATAAGAAGTTCAAAAATGAAAAAGAATCTTTTAAATGTTTAGGAGTGAATGCACATAAAAAAATTACTTTCTGTTGATTGACAAAAAATGTTGTAAAATGGTGACATTTTTGTAGGTTGGGTAAGGGAAGTAACAATGGAGGGGAATCTGTGGCAAAGTCTTCATTAAGTTCTGGTGCCATCTCACTAAAATAAGAAGCATGGAGAAAGATGGAGGCTTACGTAAGTGTGGAATACTACCTTTCTATTCCCCTCAATAGCAGTTCAAGAGACAACATCTTTGCGCCGACTTGTTATGTTTGTGCATTGCTTTCACATAATTTGCCTATAATAAAAACACTTTTATTTTTATTATCCAAATAATCTTATGCTTAGTTTGGTGTGGTTGTGTTCTTTTGAGACTTGTTGTGTTATTTGAACTCTCAAAAGACTACATTTAAACAATCATAGTTGTATATTTTGGTAAAACAATTTAGAAGTTCCTCTTAATAAGTAATCGTAATAATAGTGTGTAATAAATATGCTCAAAAAGTCCAAAATGATAGGTATGTAGTCCAATTTGTACATTTATTGTCATTAATAAGAGTAAAGCTATATTAGTTTTTTGAATTTCAAAGAGTAGAAATCAACTTTGAAAAAATAGCCCATGAAGTGTATTCAAAAGCACCTCTGGCCTTTAAAAGCCAAAACCAAAAGTAACCCCGCTTTTTTGTTTATAAAAAAAAAACAAATAACTTGTGCCAAGACATCATTTAGAGAGCATTACCATACTCAGTCTTATAAGAAGGGATAAAAAATATAATATTGTTAAAAATGTTTATAAACCCAAACAAAAAAAAAAATTTGAAGGGACTAAAACCAAAATGAATATGAACAAAAAACATATATAAATTTTTAATATATATGTATATATAGGATCATGGTCAGTAAAAAAGAAAAAATAAAGATGGGTCTCACTTTAGCCTCAAGTTTTATCTGGAACTCCACCTCTTTATCTGGTGGCATCCTTGGGAACTCGTATACGATGGGAATCGAATCCAAGCTTGGCACCACTGCATCTATATCTATGACTGAAGCTAGGAACTCATAATTATCCCTGTCCATAAGCTATATTATGCTCATCGTCAAGATCATACTAGCAAGAACTAAACAACTAGTACCCGTGAACACTTGAAGCTCGCCTCCAGGAACATTGAACTTCAACGTCTTACTATGGCAGTCCACCATAGCGTGGCACAAAGCTAGGCAATCTATGCCTTATATGACATCAAAATTAGACATCTAGCACATGAAGGTTCGTCAATGCCTCCATGTCCCTAACCTTAATCTCACACTCTCTGTAAACCAATTGAACCAGGAGGAGCTCTCTCGAAGGCACTTCAACAAGATTGGCTCCTCTAAACTAGTAGGGGACCTCCCAAATCGAATGGCAAAGAACGGGGACACATATGAATGTGCGAAACCCGAGTCTATCAAACTCAAACTCTAAAAGCCTCAAAGGAGCAAACTGTCATGGTGCCTGCTACAACTGCATTGGATGCTGCCACATCTTGGCGTGTCATGGTAAAAGGATGAGGTTGTCCCCGTTGTTCTGGCCTCTTCCGCTTGATCCTCTGCTACCCTGACCTTTGCCCCCTAGGCCCCTGCCTCAAGCTCCCAGCCTCCCCTGCCTCAAGCTCCTAGCTTGCCAAAGCCACAAAGCCCTCATGGATAACTAACTGATATGATGGTGCTGGAATGGTGGGGTTTGCCAACCCCTGACTGGAAGTTCTCCCCAACATAGGGCAATTTGTCTGGATATGGCCCTCCTAGCGACAACCATAACATCCTGATGATCCTCTCATGCGCTGCCTTGAGTTGGTTATCTTGTTCCTTTGTTGTTACGTCGTTAAACTTATCAAGGGAAAAATAAATTTCAGAAAGGTGCAAATAATGTTTCATCTCATCTTAAGCATGAATGCTACAAGGGACTTAATTGAGGACTAATGACCACCCTCGGGGAAAAAATTTCAATAACAAAATATATTCAGACATGATTATGAAGAGTTAAAAGTAATGACAAAGCAAACCTCACTATAGAAAGAAACAAATGAGATATGGGTGATAAATTTAGGAAGTGTTTATGTTCTAGAAAGCATTAAAAAGCCCAATAACAGAATAACAAAGCATTTGGCATAAATTAGAATCGAAAGGTGCTAAGAATCATGTGTACTTATTGCATATAAAACGATGGATTCTTGGAAGCACCTCAAGTACATAAACACATTGATGCTTTTGACTCTTCGTTAGCTATTTTTTTCCATTCTTTGCCACGAAAAGTTCTAGATTTGTCGCTAGAAGATGTAGCAAAGGTAATGTAGTACATTGTGCCAGCAACACATTGATGAGTAGCCTTGATGAGGTGATCAAACTCGAAACTTGTCTCCTGCATAAAAATATATGTGAATAGAGAAATAAGCGAATACAATTAGGAGGACTAAGTTAAACTTAACAACAAAATTTTTTCATATATGTCTGTGTGCGTCGGAATATGCATGAGACAATGTCGAAGGTAAGCATAATACCTTTTCTTTATTGTAGACTTGCATTGTTTGGACAAGTCTATCAATAGTTGGTCAATTATTTGATCTATGTCACAGGGCACAATTCCACCAGGCAGTATGAGGGCGGGGAGGGCACCTTACTCTTGGCGACCTGCTTCCGGTATTCAGCGATTTCGAGGTCCTTCATGGGACGACTGACAATAGGAATGCAGTCATCAAGATTAATGTCTTCATCATTGGAAAGAATGATTCTGGTGTAAATCGGTTTTTCCTGCTTCTTTACTTCTTGCACGAGAGCCATTGTCTAATTTCACTTCGCTATTCTGTTGAAAAAAAATCGACATACACAATCAAAAGACAAAAATGAGACAGAACGTTCGGCAATATTGGAGAAAAATCAATTGAGAAGCAACATGAAAAAAGGGCAACAGGCAGATACCAATTTTATACTATTGTAAATGATAAATGATTGTAACAACTCAATGCAACAAACAAAACAAAACAAAGATTACATGCAATTGATCCCACAAAGAAACGCAATGTGTACCCCAATTCATGCAAAAAACATTGTAAGGTTCTATCGTGTTGTGTTGTGTTGTGATACAAAAGCTGAATTTGTACGCATTCATCGAAGCGAAGAGAATGGCACCTGTTAGCTTTAGAATCCTTGAATGATGACAAACATTTGTTATTGAATGTTTTAATATGTTTGATAGGATATGTTTGATAGGTGTTTC
>JAVHNL010000187.1:0-25000 GCA_031216105.1 Dalbergia cultrata | reverse complement strand
AACATTTTTCACTAGTGTCCTCCTCTTGGTAGTGTATTTGAGTTCCTACGTCATTGCTTTTCTTCCCAATAAATGCTAAAATTGCTCTACGATGTGATTCAAACTCCAATTTCAATGATACTTCCAATTCCAATCCATTTGTCAATGCAAACGATCTGGACTCTGCTTCTGCATATTTCTTCATCAAGCCGTTAAGCAATGCCAACTTCAACCCCAACCCCTTCTTCTCCAGGTTAAATCCCTCTTCCTGTAAACAATTATCCATGTCTGAGAGGCGTATTAGGTGGACCCCACACTCTTTCAAACTAATTAGTCCATCACATCCATCCCCATTATCAGCAGTAGCACTGAATTCAAAGCAAACTTGTAGCTTTGCAATGCTTCTAATGCTGTCACAATGGGACGGATCATACCATGCATAAATATGATCCGAATTCAAATCCGTGATGCTGTTGTAATGCCACGTACTCTTGGATCCCACCTTTCTACCATCTTCCAAGTAGCATTGACATTGCATTTTAGCTCCATGCTTCTTCATTCCAGGGGATGGAGAAAGAATCACACAGTAAATGATGCCCAGCAGTTCGTAATACCCAGGAAGTTGAATGGTAATGAAGGAGGACCTTGTTGTTCTGTATGTGAACTGCGTTGGGATTCTGCTTCCTGGTAAACAAACCTCAACACTGCTGCTATAATCACTGCAGCCTATGAAGAAAACTCGCATATTCGGGTATGTATTGTGAAATGCAGCACTCACCATTGCTAATTGGGCACTTTCCATAATGCGCTCGAGTGAACGTCCATCCAGTTTCATGCAATTCTTGAATGAAATGAATTTATCTTTTCCTCTCATTTCTGCTGAAAAACTCATCAAACTGGATACTGTCACCAATGATGTGCAGTTATCGGCATGAAACTCTTTGATGAATGATGGAAGCTCTGGTAGAAATCGAAGCTTCCTACAATTCCTTAAGGACAGAATCTTCAGCTTCTGAAGATGCTTGATGCTTGCAGGCAGCCTCTCCACATTGCTTCCATCTAACCTTAATTCATTTAATTGTGATAAGGCTTTTATGTTGTCGGGGAGTTCAAACAAGTTTTTACAATCCTTCAAATGTAGTACTTTTAAATGCCAAATTGATGAGTGCAATATCTGGATTCCTGTATTGCTTAAATCCAAACTTTCAATTAAATCTGATGACACTGAAAATTCCTTGAGACATGAGCAGCCATCAACACTGATCCTCTCCAGAGCAGGTAAATGCTTCTCACTTTTGAGACTCATCAGTTTTTTGCATCTATCCAGGATCAAAGTAACAAGTGTATCCAAGGATAAAATAGAAGGATGAACAACATTCAAATTTTCACAACCTGAGAGATACACCCACTTAAGTTTTGACGCCCTAGATAAATCTGGTAGCTTTGTCAATTGTTTGCATTCACTTAGGTCAATTAACTCTAAATTCACAAGGCCCTGTAACAAATCAAAATTGGACAACTTCACAATGGGGAACCGTAGTAATTCAATTATGCCATCATATAAACATACATCATATATATACCTGCATCCCCTGCCAAAGTTCTTTAACGTTGCTATGTTGCATGCGAATCTCAACAAGCAACTTAGCACAAAAGTTTTGTGGAAGAGAGTTCAAAGGGTATCCATGCCACTCAAAGTACCTCAACTTCTCAGAAAATGGGTTGAGGACTCCAGGATGGAGCAAACTACCTGATCTCCTTCCCAATGGAAGATGGAATCTAATATATCTTAAATTGATCATCATGCTGAATGTATCAATTCTCAGGTTCAAATCTTCAATTTGAGACAAATCTAGTGTTATTCCTTTAACTTTGTCAGTCCCCTGACAAAACGTGAGAGCAAACAACATTAAAATAGCCATGATTTCATTCCAAAAGCACGTCTAGAAAAAGCTTACGCAACTTTTCTTTACCTCTTTATTTTTAAGGACATCACAAACTTGTTCAACATCCCTCAGTCGACTGCGTTTTCCAGGGTCTCCCCTACATTCCTGATGAACTATATCTAAACCCATTTCCTCTAACAAGTCATGCATTTGTATTCTATTGCTAGATGATATTGTAATAAGAGCTTTATTTACAAGGACATCTATTCCGAGAGCTGCGTAGAAACCAGAGGCGTCTAGGATCCTTGTGACATAATCTTTATCTTCTTCCTTGAAAAAGAATGCAATGTCCAGAAATATGTCCCTCTCTGACTGGTCTAATCCATCATAACTCACTTTTAACACACTTTGAATTTTCTCATTTGGATATTCCTTGAGTTTTCTCAATGCACTTTCCCAAAATTCACTACTTCTTTTATAAAGATATGAACCCAAGACTTTTAATGCTAATGGAACTCCATCTGCATAACCAACTGCCCTTTCTGAGAGTTGTTCATATTCCTTCTCAGGATGCTCTTTCTTGAAGGCATTTAAGCTGAAAAGAGTTAGAGATTCTTTAAAGTTCCATTTCTGGAGCACAAATATTTTATCAACTCTTCCTATAAGAAGTTGCTTATCTCTTGTTGTTATAATGAGTCTGCTATCTGGTCCTAGGTCACCACGCTCTCCACACAACGATTCTAATTGCTCTAAACTATCCACATCATCAAGTACAATGAAAACTTTTTTACTTTTGATCCTCCTCTTGACGAATGTGGATCCTACAACATTAGGTGAGTGAATTTTTTCCTTTAGTATGTCAAAGAGAAGCTTTTCACGGCAATATGTTAGTCCGAGCTTTGTTGATTCTTCTCTTACATTTGCTAAGAAGCATGAACTGTCATATTGGGGAAAGTGTTTGGCAAACATAGCTTTAGCAATGGTTGTTTTACCTATGCCACCCATGCCCCAAATTCCAATAACTTGAAATTTTCTCAGTAATGATTCAATGTCTCTGAAAGCTTTATCATTTCCAACTAAGCCTTCTAATTCATTAGGGTATCTCAGGTACAGCTTTTGCAAAACATCATTAACGATGTTCTGGATGAGTTGAGATTCGTCCGTAGCATATAAAAAAAAATGCAAAACTTAAAGGATTTAAGTATCACAAGTAATAAAAACTATAAAATAGACACTACTTGACCGCCACATTTAAGATGGGGTTTTGCTAATGAGTGCAATAAAAACACTAATTAAGAATTGAAAAGTGAAAGCTTTTTAAAGTTCCTAATTCGTTCAATGCATTGGAAACTTATGAATTTCACTTTAACAAAAATCTTCCATTTTTAAATCCTTAGCCAGTGTCCTGAGCAAAACTATTAAAAGAAATATATCAATGATCAAATACAAATTTAAATTCAGCAATAAATCATCATGCATGCTTTTTGAGAGGCATATTATTATGTAAGTGCAGTTCACATTTCATCAATTTTCTTTTATTTTTATAGCTAATGACAGAAAAAGATTCCAACCTCATTTTATACGTTAGAAAGTGAGTTTCATTGTCATTGTTTGAAGTTTGATACTCCAACGCAGGCATTTGAAGCATAAACATGAAAAGGCTATATAAGGGACCTATCTGCCTTCTTTCAAGCCTGTCATCTCTCGTCTATCTGTCTCTCTGCCTCTACTCTGCCTTTACTCACAATTGATTCATTTTCTTGGATTATTCAAGTGCCATAACAGTTTTATTGTCCCGCCTGGTTATTTTGATATTTACATTACAGATATGTTATGTTCTGAATACACTAGCTATATCATTGTGTAAAGGGATGAGCTTACTGTTTTGTAGGAAGTCGTTAGCATTGAGAATAATCGTGAACATCCTCAATCCAAATCTCTATCAATATTTTTTGAGAAAAAAAAATTGCTTGTAAAATTACTGGATTCCATCATATTGATGTAACAAATAATGGGATGGAATGATTTTAGCAACAGTGGGATAGAAAAGCTTATATGCTTATATATACTACCATTGGTGCAGTAATTCTAACCACTCTATCTTCAACACTGGAGCAATTTTTGATAAAATACCTATCTCTTGCATTTGCATCCAACAAATGAAATTGCTCCTCACTCTTTATCATTCAGTAGCCATTGTACTTTATTTTTAGTTACATTACTTCAAAACTTCAAAAACAAAGTTCTTTTACTCACATATGGGGTTTAAGACTAAAGTATTGAGGCTGCCCCTCAAGCACCTAACAATGGAAAGAACCATTAACCACTTAGGCTAAGTTTGTTTGTCACTTGGACCAACCTTTGTGAGTTCATAAACGTAACACATTTAAAAGACATTGTTGTGCTTTTCGCCTATTCATTTTTAAGAAACTTCTACTTTAACTACGTAGACTGTAAAACATGTTAAGTGCAAAAATTAAGAAAACGGATGATCATAAATCATTTTACATCACTAAAACAAATGAATTAATTTAATTAACAACTAGCAATGTATATTATGCAATTATCTAATCTACGCCACAAACCAGAATATAGGGATGTATCTAGTGAGAGAAATGATTTTATATCAAAATGAAATGATTAAATTTGGACCGTATAACTATACATGAATAGTCATGATTAAAATTTATTAAAAAGTCATATGATCACTGACTAAAAGTTATTAAAAGGTCACATGATCACTTCAAAATGTCATATGATTTTATATTTTAATCTTGACCATTAATACAAGATTTGATGATTCAGGTTCGCTTCTCTCACTCTCATATAAAATCACTTCTCTCACTTGATCCTCTTCCCCGTAATACATTACTTACAAAGTCAGAATAAATAAATCACTAACATATAGCTATGAAGCACGAAGACATCATTTAGGTGCCATGTATATATGTCGGACATATGTTTATGACGTATTTAGTATGACATACTGATGACATATATTTGTATATATTTAATTTAAATTTTACTTTTTCTCATAGAAAAAACACAATATTAATAAGGTTATAAAAATGAAATAATACATAAATTTTTTAGTGTATAAGAAACTAAAACATAAGTGAATATTATGTAAATAATATTTTGAATAATTTATCATTTTTTACATTTTTAGTTATATATATATATATATATATATTATGTCTGTGTCCTGTAATTTTTTAACTTTGGTATATCTCTCGTGTCCGTGTTGTGTCATCTATTCGTGTCAGTGTTAGAGCTTCGTAGGTATATAGAATTCAGGATAAATAAATCATTAGTATATGGAATTCCTTCTGTACCCAGTAACCTTTGCTAATTTTTTCATACGATTGCATCACGTATCCCATGTATCTAATCTAGAGTATGAATAACGTGCATCTAAGCTCAAACCTTTAAGGGGTTGGGCATTCTAACAATTGCAGTGGACAAAGTTCGCATGGACAAATGACACAGAATATATATATAGTTGAAGGACACTCCATCAACAAATTGTCATTCTTTGATGGTGGGGACTATGCATATTGAAAAGATCGAATGGAGTTGTTCATAAAGTACACAAGTTTGAACTTGTGGGAAATCATACAAGAAGGTGACTATGTTCTAATAGAAGAAGTTCTTGGAACTGATAATGCACCCTCAACATCAAGAGATTGCATCACATATCCCATGTATCTAATCTAAAGTACAAATTGCTACTTAAAAAAAAGACCGGTATATTTTAACTTTTAAGTTTGTGATGCATGTGGCAAACAAATTAGCCACTACTTATTGAAAAAATATTGGTATACTTAGAGCCTACTTGATTAGAGTTTCCAGTTTTCAGTTTTTATTCTTAGTTTTTCAGAATTTGTGAAGGGAAACTGAAAATTCTGAAAATTACAAATTTTGAAAATTGAAAAACTAAAAATGAAAACTAAAAACTGGAAACTCAAACCAAATAGGCCCTTAGAAAACAATAGGAACCACCATAGAATATTAATGGGCAGAGCAAAACCCTAAATTGATCCCTAAACAAAAACTTCAACAACAAATTTGTGTCAACAAATAAAAACTCCCAAAATAGGCCAAATTAGTCATTTTTAGAGACCCATATGTCTAACAAAAACATTTGTGTTGGACTCATCCGCACACAAAAGGAATTGCTTTGACCAATATTTTTAATTCTTATAGACTGTAGAAGAGCTTTTTATTTCTGGTGGACAACTCTATCCGATGATATTCTCATCAATCAACATTTAGGGTTCACTCAACTAGACTAATTTTCATGCAATCACTTATATAATCACTTGTTTCTATACATAAGACATTTAAGATATTAATGGTTAAATGAAACATTTTTCCCTACGTGACAATAATTTATGATTAGATGTTTGTATAAAATTTTTATGCAAGTACCTATTAAAACTCAATTCTTACTTGACTATTAGCATGTTTGGATTTCACTTTGAGAGCGAATCAGATTTTGGATGATAAAAATTGATTTTAAAGGATTTTAATATTATTTGGTTTCTTGATTTCAGAATCACTTCAAGTCTATAGACTTGATTTTGGAAGAAGTGGAATTTTTTTTTGTTTTCTATCAAAATCACGTATAGAGAAATTACTAAACACCAATCATTTTTATCTTAAAATAAGTTCTAACTAAAAATTAATTCTTAAAGAATCAATTCTAAAAATACAGTAATTAACACACACTAAATATTTTTTTTGCAAATTTTATAAAATCAATAAGGAAAGGAAAATAGACAGCACTGACCTGTGGGTACTAGAGTCCCATCCGGACAAATTGGCCGCTTCAGTGAGAGCAGCCTTCCACTTAGATACCTTGTGCAAGGACTGGATAGATCCATCGTTCCTGAGATCTGTCTCATGTTTCGCGAATGCTTTCTCGTAACTCCCTTTCTGCCACCTCACGTGTGATGGCTCTGTCTTGTAGAACACCGGTATAACTACCTGACCATGCCTTGTTCTGCACTCCATTATCTTCGCCAGCTCTTCCAAGCACCATTTTGAAGAAGCATAGTCTCTGGAGAAAACCACGACGGACATAAGTGAGCACTCGATTGCTTGGGATAGTTTGGTCCAAACCTCTTCTCCTTTGACTAGGTTGTAGTCTATGTATGCGTCGATTTTGTGTCGCTCAAGAGCACTGTGGAGATGGCTTGTGAACCCGGTTCTCGTGTCCTCGCCTCTGAAGCTAATAAAAACATCGTGTTTCTTTTTGCTGGAGGAAGCCATGATCACAATCCGGTGCGCTTTTTTTTTGTCAGCAGAGTAGGGTCGTATTATTGTTAGGTTGATGCAAGTGGAATGGAGCAAAGATTTCTTTCGGTAAGTAATTTTTTGGTGAAGAAGATAGGTTTTCTTTTTGTCTATTTTAAATTTTAAAAAAAAAGATTCCTCACCAAAAAAAAAAAATTAAAAGAAAGATCTCTTTTAGAATTATTGAGTACTGGAATTTACTTGAATTCATGTACTGTAATTTTATCATTAGTTTTATAAATATTAATATTTTAAGCTACTGGGACTCGTGAAAAAGTTTTAGTAACAATAAAGGGACACCCATCTATGGGAAATGCAACCTGACTCCTCTTAATTATCCAACCTGCCCTCATTTCTCCGTCATGACATCAACTATTAACCCTCTTCTTAAAATTATTATTGATTTTTCAAAAATGTCCTCTTTCTAATCTCGATCTGTTGCAACCCGACTTATTTGTTACAGGGGAAGGAAGTTCCAATTGGGTTTCACTACTGATCTGAGAATTAGTCCAAAATTTCTGACATGCATTACTATTTTGACTGCCTTTTAAGTGCTGATAATTCTTAATAAGCACAGTCCTTTGTTTGGATTTTAGATGAAATGAAGAGGGAAAAAAAATAGATGGAAGAAATAAAATTCAACTCCTTTCATGATAAATGATGCAAATTAAAATAACTAACCAAATTTGTTATTACCATGTTACTCTAGGATCAAGGTTGTAAAGTTGAGTGCAAAAGATGTTCTGAAACCTTTCCCACTTGTCATTCGACTTCTCTTGCTTGGACATGGCAGCAGCATATGAGACTTCAGAATTCTTAATCACCACCATTAGCTCTTTGCTTTCAGCTACCCAATTCTTAGCCTCATCTCTCAGTTTCCTCTTCTCACCATGACATTCTTCCGAGGCCTCCTTCAACTTGGTCTGTTTCATATGGACCATTCTTTTCTGTTCAACAAGAAGTTGAATCCTTTCATCAAGATCTTCTACGTCTCTTTCAAGACTTTTGGCTTGAAACTTGTATTGATTTTTTTTTTTCCTTTCATTAATTCTTGGTTGTTTCCTAGCACCTACCATTTGCTGCACTAGTTTTTCTTTTTGTTGCAAGCGGCTTGTGCTTTCTTCAACTACTTTTTGGGTCAAGGCAAAAAATTTTAACATATCCTTGATAGAGGACGTCATGCTTTTGACAAGCTTTGCAATAGTAGGAGAAACATTTTCATCTGATGCATGTTCTATGCATTCAAAGAAATTTGTAATTGCTGTTGTAATTCAGCATCACTATGAATGTTTTCAAGTGACCTTTTGAGTAGGCATTCAAGATCATGCAAAGCTTCCCTTATAGCAACATCTCTTGTAGAACAAGCTTCTTTTGGGAAGATCTTTTGATAACTTCCAAACAAGATGCTCTCAAGTTCAGTAAGGGGATCCTCATCTGACTCATCTTGGCCTTGTGGTTTGTCAAGACCCATTTTTTCATTTTCTTTTTGCCGATATGGTTCTTCAACAGTCAGATCATGGATATTAGGCTGCACAATGAGTTGTTGTCCTGGTGGATTTTGATTTTCATCTGAATTTTTGGCTTCTTCTATTGGCTGATCATAATAATTTTTAATTGACTTGTCCTTAGTCACATTTTCTTTGTTGACTGAATCATCAAGTAGATGCAGTCCAACATCAGATTCCGTTGGTTTTCCTTCATTTCCTTTGCTTTTGACCTGCACAATGTAATCACCATATTGACAAAATGACATGGTTGAAATAGTTGTAAAATGGAAGTAATTTGTGACACATTTTAAGTACAATGAATACAAAGTTAAAATAAAAGAAATCTTGAGTTACAGCTTTTGTTGACTGTGAATTATTCTCCTCGCGACCTCTTCCAGGACCATTATTGCACTTCGAGAGCTGATTCCATGATATCTTCGATATCAAAAACATGGTTTGTACTTCTGGCATGTGTTTCAACCATCGCAGACTTTAATTCTTCTGAGATGACAAGAAAAAAAAAAAAAACATTCAAGACAGTAAGTAAGGGCATACATTGTGAGTAAAACAAAAAATGATGTAAAAAATTACTAATAATTTTAATAAAAACATGAAATTGATGTCAAAATTCAAAGCATTATGACTAAATTGATGTCAAACTATTTTCAAGACCAAATTGATATTAGCTTCGAAAGTTAGGAATTCAAAAATATTTACTCTTTAACTTATTAAAGGAATTAAAAACAACCAAAGAAGCATACGCTATGTGAGATTAATGGACCAGAAGATTAGGACATACCAACTTTCCAATCAAAGGAAGATCGTTCACCTAAGTCCCTTTGTTGATTCTGTATCTTGTTTTTCATGCCACTGGTTATCTTCTCATGACATCTTTCTTTCTTTATTCTTTTTGGTGGTAGGGGAGGCGGGATTGGGGGAGGGGGGACCTGAACTTGGCTGTGATGTTTTGAAGCATGCAGATGTAACCAATTAGATGTCATGGTTACGTTGTGTCCTGATTCCAATCTAACTCCAATTCTGGTAGAACACTATGCAATTCTGAAACATTTACAAGTTGTTCACCACACTCTTGAATACCGATTGACCCATCAACTTCCCCCGTATAAATTGTAACACTAAACTCTAAGCACGCCCTTGGTTCATAAAATCTTAGTCGCAATGGAATGGATCATACCATACATAAACATGATTCGAGTTCAACTCACTGATGGCTTTATTCAGCCATGTAGCCTTTAGGCCTCCTACCAAGTGGCATTGACATCGTATTTTAGCATCATGCTTCTTCATTCCATGCGACGGCAGAAGAACCACATAGTAAATGAAGCCCAACAAGTTAGGACGTGTAGGAAGTTGAATGGTAATGGAGGAGGACCTTATTGTTCGAAATGTGAAGTGCCTTGGAGCTTTGCTTCCTGGCAAACAAACCTCCACACTGTTATAATTTTAGCCGTGGACGGCCACACAGAGTCTTCTTACCAACACACTATGAAATGCGGCACTCACCATTGTTAAATGCAAGCTTTCCATAATAGCATTGAGTGCATGTTCATTCAGCTTCGAGCTGTTCTTGAATGAAATGTGTTTTGTCTTTCCCACAATTTTCATCGCGAAAGTCTTGAAATTTGATACTGATGCCAATGAGGTGCAGTTTGGGGCATAAAACTCCTTGATCAGTGATGGAAGCTCTGGTAGACTCAGAAGCTCCCTGTAATTCTTCAAGGATAGAATTTCCAGCTCTTGAAGATGCTTGATGCTCGTAGGCAACCTCTTCACACTGCTTCCATCTAGCCTTAATTCCTGTAACTTTGATAAGGAGTCAATGTTGTCAAGGAGTTCGAACAAATTACTACAATCCTTCAAATGTAGTATTTGTAGAGATCGTAAGCCATCAAACAAGACATGTAGTTCATGCTTTTCAATTACTAGTCCACTGTATGACAGCTTTACCTCCTTGAGAGATGTCAAATAAGACAACTCCTTTAGAAGATGCTTAAGCCTTTAACCTTCTAGATTGAGCCATATGAGATTGCATAGCTGCCCAATTGATGCGTCCAACGTTTCAATTCCAGTCTTGCTTAAATCCAAGTTTTCAATCAAATCTGACGACACCGCAAATTCCTGGAGACTTGAGCAGCCATTAACACTAATGTTTTCCAGAGATTTTAAATGTTTTTCACCCTTAACACTCTCCAGATTTGTGCATCTATCTAGTATCAAAGTAGCAAGTGAATTGGACGATAAAATAAATAAATGAAGAGCACACAAACTCTCACTTAGGTCAATTCTCTCTAAATTATGAAGTTCCTGCAACAATTCAAAAGGAAATATTAGAACACAAGGTCTTCAAATTCCATTAAACAAAAAGGTAACCACATGTACAAATGTATCTTTACCTGCTTTCCCTTCCAAAGTCGTTGGATAAGGCAGCGTGGCATGCGAATCTCAACGAGCAACTTAGTGTCGATTTTCAAAATTTTATATTTCAATAATTATGTGTCATTTTAAAAAATCTATAAAATATTAATTATATATTACCTTTTACATCTTTATTAAATACTCCATTTAGTACTCAATATAAGTCACTTTTAGGTTTTTTTTCCTTGGTTTAAAATATAGATCGTTTTCACATTTCGATGACTTATTAATTATTTCATACCTGTTTAACCCCTGTATTTAATTGGAGAGAGAATGAGTGAATGTAAGTTGATTAGAGTATTTAATTGGAGAGAGAATGGGTGGAGGTTGAGTGATAGATGGGTATTTGTGTTTTTTTTTTTAGAAAATCAATAAGATCTAATTGTTATCTTAATTTTAATGCATAACTCAAAAATAACTTATATTGTGAGGACCGAAGGGAGCAATATGTATTGGAGAGAGAGTAAATGGAGGAATTAAGTATGATAGAGAATGTTAAGGATAATTTTATAAAATATATCTAAATTTTTCTAACATCTAATACCATTTAATTATTTTCTTAATCTACATGTGTAAATTAAAATGAACACTTATTAGAGAATCAAGATGATAACTACAGAATTATGAAATATCTACAACCCTAGCAAAAATAAGGGGAAAAAAAACTGCTGAATCCATGGCAAAATCCTATATGAGTACTATGTAAGAAACCCATGGCTACTTTGAAATTTGAAGTGGATCTAGGAATCCAACTTTGAAAGGCTAATAGCTCCTTTTGTAAAACAACTTAGTTTTAATATAATCGTTTTTAGTCATATAATTTAATAATAGGAGAATTTAGTTATTATATAGATAAATTTGATAAAATAATTTATATCTATCATCAGACCCCTTAAGACATTCACTATGTCCTTGAATAATATAACAGAAATTCTCCACTTTTTGATATATGATTTTCCAAATTTCAAAAGAATATTTAAAAGCCCAAGATTTATGATGGTTTTGGTTGAAGGGTGAAAGTGAGGCAAAATTTTCATATAAGATTTTACACCAACTTCTACCATTCAACCAAACATACCAACAAAAACATTTCTCTGCCTCCTCTATTTCATAAGTTTATGCAAAGAAAGAGATAGAACTTGCTTGTGGGTTCGAGAGTCCCAGCCAGATATATTGGCTGCTTCCGTGAGAGCAGCTCTCCATTTGTCTACTTTCTGTCTGTTGGACTCGCTGCCTCTGTCCTCAAGATCCCGCTCATGTTTAGCAAATGCTTTCGCGTAACTCCCGATCTGCTTCCTTATATGTGACGGATCCGTTCCATAGAACACCGATATAACAACCTGAGCCAATTCTTTTCTGCATTGGAGAATTTTGACCAGCTCTTCCAAGCACCATTTTGAAGAAGCATAGTTTTCGGAGAAAACAACAACCGATACATGTGATTCCTCGATCGCTTCGGCGAGTGGCGGCCAAACATCGTCTACTTTATTAAGCTGATAATCTATGTATGTTCTGATTGATTTCTGATCGAGAGCAGTGTAGAGATGGCTTGTGAGGTTCGTGCGGGTGTCTTCTCCTCACCTTTGAAGCTAAGAAACACATCGTACCTTTTGGTAGAGGAAGACATATATTGTGTATGATTTAATTAGCTATAGGGATTGGCAAGTACCAAAACGCTCTCTTTCTTCCTTTATCGGCTTGGGAGTTTTTGTAAAAGAGAATAGAATGAGCAGAGTATATGATTGTATTATAGTCAACCCAATCGCAGGACTTAGATCAAACTATTTACTACGCAAGTGGAAAATCATTGCAACCTCTTAGAAGAAGGATTTGTCTTCCTCAAGATGAATTTTGAACCTCGGATAAAAAATTGAAAAAAAAAAAACAGTGAATCTTGAGCCTATTAGATAACGAGTAATATTGGGAGAACCAAACACTATATCCCTCAAAAACATTATATCACACATAAAATAGTTCCGAAAAAAATTATATTCGCCTATGGCCCTTCAAAGATCCATCTCATTTATCAAATTCACTCAAATATTAAGTGAACCTTCATTTTTTTAAAGTGAATTTTCTAAGGATTATTTTATGAAAAGCGTGGTTTTTTTGGGTAAAGTAATGGCTCTGCATTGTCAACTTAACATAAAAACGACTATTTTGGCAAATATATGATCTATTGAGATTAATATGGTGTTTCCAAAGTGTCAACTTGATATGAAACATTAAATATGATCACTTTTGTTAATAAACATAAAAGTCAGTTGACATTCGTGTCAATTTATCAAATATGATGGATCTTTAAAAGGTCTCCATCAAATATAGTTTCTTCTTAGGACTAATACAATCTTTTGAGAGTTAAAATGGTATTTCTTCTAACTAATATTATACATTAAGATAAACATGATTAGAAGTTTTTTTTTTTTTTGACAAAAATCATATTAGTTATTGGATAAACTAAAGTGAAATGATTTATTTATTTATGTTGCCTTGTTATAGTATAATTTGGCCCCTCAGAGGAAGGGAGCAAGGGCCCATGAGAAACTGAGCCCAATTATGGGAGTTAATGGATCCACATCTCGCTTACAGAGCCCCCCTCAACCCACAGCTCTTGAGAGCCCAAGTCACCCTTGTACCCACTAATGATGAGCCTGTAAAGGAAGAAAGGATTGCTATTGTGGACTCCATAGACCATGTTAGTCCTACCCCCCCTCTTCCCATGGGCCTGGTGCGAAAAGGCCAACCTCAACCCAAAACCCCAAACATTGTTAGCCCACAAAGACATGAGGGGGATCGTCGTATGTGGGTCGAGCTATTGTTCTGGACCATACAATCGTGCCTTCTTAAAGTCCCTGAAATGAATATATTAACTCCTGTATATTTTACTATTACCATATCATTTTAAAAAATTACAAACAGCAGCTACCCTCTCTTGCTTCTACCACAAACCACTCCCTCATCTTTTCCTGCTTATGGACACTGTCATCTTCCGACTCTCGTCGAAGCTGCAACAGTGCCACCCCCTTCTGTGCCAGTGCCATGCACAGTACTTCCGGGATTCATGGTTGTCTGACGCACTAAAACAAATTTGACCAACCAGTATTTCTTCTGAGCCGTACGCAATCCTTCCTCCTTCAACAACCCATCATTGTCATTAATTGAACTTATAGCAGTAACAATGCCCCAATCAACAATAACCAATCCACCCAAAAAAAAATCACAAACTCAAAAAATAAAAGCGATGAATTAGGACTCATCAGTGGCATCGTTATAACCTTCCTTTCATGCAACTATGGCGACACAACCACACCAAAGCAGCAGGCAAAATTTTCTCAGGCCATGATTGGGAGTCAAGAAATGAGAGGAGTGACAAGGGATAGAAGCAACGTTTGCCTCAAAACATGTGCTAGGATGTTGTTTGGGGGAGGGGAGGGAAGGACTAGCAAAGGAGGGGAAGTCCCTTTCTTAGCCATCATGCAAGGTAAAATTAGTATCCCCCAAATCAAGGGTTGAGGGGAGAGAGTGGATTGTGTTGGTACTATTTTAATCCCTTGTATTTCATACCCATAAAAATTATACAGACAAAATCTAAGGACAAGAATTAAACAAGTAAATCTAATGATCCAATCAGAACCAACCGAAAGTTGATTGAATTGATTTGGTTTGAATTGAGTAGATAAAAGCATGAACCCAAATCAATAAAAAAAGTAATCGGTTTATATTCATTCCCCCTCAAATCCAATCTGAACCAATCTGAGTTGTAATCAACCCGATCAAACACGGTAAGAACTAGAGTGCCTGGTTGAACTGGTCCCTGCCCAACTTCCTCACTTCATGTGCTAGCCAGCCTGTTCCGCGCCCTCACTCCAAGTGCCAACCTGTGTGCCTCGCTCCATGTGCTAACTTATAATTCTTGAATAATTCAAAAGCCTCAAGCTATTGGAATGGAACACAACCTAGTTTGGTGCGAAAGAATACCACTACCACTAGGCAGATTTGCTATGTTGTTTAGTGTCCCATTAATTTTTTTTTTATATATTAATTTAATAAAACCTGATTCAACTAGTGATTTACATGTTGAAGTAGTGATCCGGTGTCTTGGATTACACCCCTAGTCAAAAAGCTACAGTGATTAAAAAGTAAACAAAATTTTCTACCAAAAAAAGAATCAACAAATTAACTAATAACAGTTTGTGATTTAATTTTGCGCGAATCTCGGGCTTCCAGCGCAGCTACTTGAACACTATGCCTTGGATTCTCATTTCTTGTATGAAATCGATGAAGTGCACCAACCCACCAACCACGCGCTGGGAAAAAGACAAAAGCAACGGCAATACAAAACCATGTCCCGGTATGTGTTGGTTTTGAATAGAAAATTATCCAAATAATATAATTTATTGCATTTGGATGGGACTAGTTTAACTTAATTTTTGAATCCAATCCAAAAGCTAAGAATATAATATAATTTACTTTTTTTTAACATAAGCTAAGAATGAGTTTTCATTCAAAAGATGAAAACATGAATAGAAATTAATATGAATATCTCTTGTGTGAAGAGTATTCTTTTAGAGAAGAAAACTCACTTTTTTTTATTTAAAAAAAAACTAAAACACACGCTAAATCACTATTTAATTAGTTATTATATTTTAGTCCTTTATAATAAATCTACTAATGTTTTGTTAAAATTTCCTTAGTTCTTTTTCATGCCGGTCTTTGTAGTTATATTTACTTTTTCTGTTTAATCTATTTGTCCAAGTTACTAATCTTGTAATCTATCATGCACAGAAAAAACTAAATTAAAATACATCAAAGTCTTCTATAAATTAACTGTGATTACTTTTAAAGTGGAAAAAATGAGCAATTATTTATCTATAAATTATTTGATGGAATCCACATGAATGAAATCCATTGACTTAATGGGGAAGAACCCATCACTTTCTTATTCTAAAAAGTTGCAGTTTAGAGGATTGTAATCCATTTTACATTAATAAATTTGCAAATCTTAAGATGAAAATATAAAAAGCAGGGAGACCAACTGAACAATATAAAAATTGAAGGGCCAACGACCAAGGCTTCTCTTTCTGCTCATGTCATGGATAATTGTTTAATGGTCCGGATAATATGTTTTGCATTGTTTAATGTCAAGTTTGTGATAGATCATTCATCATTTGATCAAAGAGGCATGCGATGAGATGGCAATGCCATAATGTAGCCACACTCCGCTCCAGCTCTATTCTCTTTCACAAAATCTACAAGCCCATGAAGGAAAAAGGAGTGCATTGGTCCTTTGCTATCCCAGCAGTTAGCTAGTCATATAGGACATGTCTTCCTCCTCTACCAAGAAGTACGATGTATTTCTTAGCTTTAGAGGTGAGGATACCCGCAGAGACTTCACAGGCCATCTTTTCCAAGCTCTTGAAAAGAAATCAATCAAAACATACATGGACTGTCTGCTTGAGAGAGGAGAAGAGGTTGGGCCAGCACTTGCCAAAGCAATCGACAACTCACAAGTGTCAATCGTTGTTTTCTCCGAGAACTATGCAACCTCAAAGTGGTGCTTGGATGAACTAGTGAGGATTCTCCAACGCAGAAAAGATCAGGGGCAGGTTGTTATACCAGTGTTCTATGACACAGATCCATCAGACATAAGGAAGCAAAAGGGGACTTACGGGAAAGCGTTTGCTAAGTATGAGCGAGATCTTGCCAACAACGACAACGAGTTCAACAGACAAAAAATAATCAGTTGGAAAGCTGCGCTCACTGAAGGAGCCAATATTTCTGGCTGGGACTCTCGAACACATAGGTAAACCCTAAACTGTTATCTAATTAAATATCTTTATTTGAATTGTTAATGAAGTAAGAAAGAAGTATGTTTATTGATTTAACTGCAACCCGACCTTCTAAACCCCAGCCATACCCCAAAAGGCTCTCCATATAACTCTACCCACAATGTCCTCTCCATTATAATCCTCTCATTAATACCCCAGCAGCATATACAGGGGAAGGGCAACTCATATCAACCTAAATATTAGCCTACCGGTAATCATTTATCCCAAGCCAGACAATAACAATAATATTATATGATTGGATAATTATATAAAAAAATTTAAATTATTATTGTATAAAAAATAAATCATATATCTCTTAGACTAACAAAACCATATTTTACTATTTTGCTTTATTAAGAGATAACGAGGCATATGAATTTGGTTCATTCGCCAGTCAAATTAATTTTTAAGATTATGCGGTTTTTTCCCGAGTTACTTTTATAAAGCTTAAATTCTGCTTTCTTATTATGTGGCTATTTTGTTTTTCCTGAAAATATTATGTAGTTAACGTTGCCTGTATAGACTTACCCTTTATAAATAAATATTACTTATTAATCATGTGATCAAAATTTACGGCAGTTTTGGATGATTTTCTCAGAAAAAGATCTTTCTAGATAAGATCTTTCAAAAAAGTAAAAATTATTCTATATTTAAATGTAAAATTAATTTATATTTAGATATAATATTAAAATATCTTCATTTATTTTTAGACGATGAAAATTATAACTTCTAAGAAAAGATATTTTTATATTATTTAGAGTGATTCTCCTTTAATTTTACTAAAACTTTTTACAAAAATATGTAAAAAAAATAACGACTACTCTTTAATTAATTGGAAAAAGTATCTTTTTAATAAATAAAAAAATTTATCCTAGGACTTCATATATACTACCCAAACCCCTCATCATCACATTGACCTAATCATTGATTAAATAACTTAAATTACATAATTTTCAGTTTTATAAAGTAATTAAATTAGTATGAGTGATTAAACTCAGTTGAAAAATTATGGAATGAATAAATCAGTATATATTAATTATTTACCACACTTAACAAATTACGTTGTTTTTAAATGAACAGATTCATATATGCCAATTGCTTCAGATTTTAATAATTAAAATAGGTAATCAGAGGAGTTAACAATAACATGTGTGTCTATATATATATATTACTTTATAAATATGTTCAAATAATTTTGACAAAATATCCAAACTAGTCCCTCATAAATGTGTTTAGAACAAATCAATCTTTCAGATTTTAAAAGTCATAAATTGGTCCCTTATATTTTAAAAACATGCAAAATAATTTCATATAGTGTTTTTTGATCGTATGAACTTATATGAAGGGCCAAATTAACTATCTCTCTTCTTATTTTTTTTAATATGAGGGATCAATTAGAGATTTTTAAAATTTAGGGAACTAATTTGTCCTATGATATATTTTTGAGTGATCATTTTAGGTATTTACTCAATAATTTTTTTTCCTTCATCAAAATTACTTTTTTTTCTTTATTAAATAAGATATTTTGTATTACTAGATTAAAATAAAATTAGCCAACCCATCTTGGTTCATTTGGTCCACTTCTACTTAAGCATCATCGAAATTTAGTTTCGTTTATGGGTTTCTCACATTGATGAGTTATGCTTAAGTAGCCGCACATTGAGCACTACATGTCTTGACTCTTGACCTTGGATCACAATGACTCTCTCTTTTAATTTGACTTTTTTAGTACATTAATTAATTACATGAACTTGAGATTAAATTTGATAAGTCTTTTACGCTATCAACTCATTATACATATACTTTTGATATAATCTATCTAACAAATAGTTGAATAGTCTCACTCTCTAGCTGGACATATCATTTGTCACTCAATGATCTAAGTTTTTCCCATCAAAACTTACACTAGAAAGTAGATTCTCACATCTGCTAAGTGTCATTCGAATATTATTCTATATATTGATGTATTAGTTACTCATATTAATTATTCTCTAACAAATTTAATTGCTTTTCATATGAGATACCGTAACTTGAGCACACCACATATGGATATATACAAGAACTAATTATATCCAGCATTATAAGTACTAAAAGGATAAATAAATAGTTAAATATATATTATTTAATTCTTTTAAATATATAATAATCCAATTATATCCATATAAATAGAGGATTGAGAATTTAAAAAGATTTTTATACTTATGCTACAAATATTTATTAATATCTTATTTAAAACAATATCAAACCACACGTGAAAAAATTATTTAGTGTTTGACTAAAAAGAATTTTTAAAATGTTGGTAGTGCTGATAGTTATATTTGGAAATACTTAAAAAAATTTAATAAATTAGAGTTTGACTACCAACATTTATTATTTTTATCTTTTGATTTTATTTATTTATTATCATTTGCCGTGGTGATAAATCCTTGCTAATATATTTTAATAACCAATATCCTCCTAAAATCGATTATTTTGTTCATAATTTTTTTTTCTAAAACCTTGTAAGGAGATCCCACTCAAGTAAATTATGGATATTTATTAAATTTATATTGTAGAGTATTTGAATTATTGTTAATTATTTACATAAGAACATAAAAAAATATAATTAATTGAAATATGTTGGTACAAATTATGTTATTATCTTAAATATTACACAAAATTATTTTTCAATGTTTTCGCATGCGGCATTCAAACATGAAATGTAATTAAACTAAAAACTAATGTGAATGAGGAAGGAGTAACATTTTTCTTCTAATGAAAGGAGGAAGTTGAGTTATGTAATAATTTGTAACTATATATTTTTCTAGAGTTAACTATATGAGCTGTATTATAATACACTATGTAGATTGGCAAGATAGAACCTTTTTAATATATTTTCATTAAAATTGTTGAATTATATCTAATTAAAGTTGATTATGCTTATAAATTCATGTTTTTTATATTTTAAATTATTTTTATTTAATGTGAATTCTAGCCACATTTTCTGATTTAATAAAATTGGGGAAATTGGGGATAAGGACGATGGATTTTTTATTTATTTTATTCATGAAAATCATTTAAAAATATTCACCGAAATAGATCATGCTTATGGATATATTTATTTAATATGAATTTGTAGTCATTTCTTTTCTCAAGCAGAAGATAGTAGTAAATAATTAGGGATGAGATAATTTATATTTGTAACTAATTCATTATAAATATTTATTACTCATAAAATTTGTTTTAATAGTACATTTTCTTCATTTGTTATGGATGCATTTTGATAATTTATTCTTTTGTATTAATATTTATTAAAAATTTGTTTCATATGTATCCACGATTAAATTCGCGGTGTGTTGCACAAGATCCACACTAGAGAAAATGTTGTCTTGATTTTGGAAAAATCTATATTTAGTCACGGATAATTTTATGTTGCAATTTATAGTGTTATCAATTAGCAAAGATTAAAGTGTACAAAGAAGTATTTAGAAATGCAGGTTGAATATTATCATAAGTTGATTAATGATTCATGTGTAATTTACGAATAATTTATTATGCTATCTAAACTATCTCTTTATCGTACATATATAGAATTTAACACTGCATATTCATTTAATTGAATATTACACGTGTCCAATTCTAGTTACTTTTAAGCAAAAAAGACCTAAATTGGTTTATAAAAAGTGTAATAGGACAAATTAGTTTTTCAAAATTTAAAAATATCAAATTAATCATTCGAATTTCAAAATATTTGACGGATTAGTATATAAAAAATATATTGTGATAAATTTGTCCCATTTTCACTTTGCAAAACTAAATCAAGGGTTAGTTTTCCCCATTTTTTTTAAATGTGGGTGACTAATTTAAAATACTCAAATTCTAATGAACTAATTTATCCATAATATATTTAAGTATTTAGTCTACATTTAGAAGCACTTGCTGCGCACGGCACCTGGGGAAGGTGGATTCTGGCCTTTCTTCTCTTGCTTTTAGACGCGGTTTACTATTGTGGACGTGGAATTCTTTTCTCCTGTGGTGCTCCAGGGGAAATTATATATGTGGGTGCTGCTATGATTTTAGAGGTGTTTCCACAGGTTTAGTGTAGTGTACCTTTAGCCTTCGTCATGGGTGTGTGGAATCATTAAAGCTGATTGCAAGGGTGGTGCTCTATGTTCAACCCTTCTGCCAAAATCAACATGGAGTGAAGGGACGCTAATTCATTTGAATGGAGAAGGATGGAGACTGGTAGAATGCTATTCAATATAAATAAAGCAAGCAATAAAGGGTCAAATTATCGTTTTATATATTTTTAAATCTTAGAAAAAATTAGAATTTAAAATTAGGGGAGGTTAGTCTAACATTATTGACTAAATTAAAGGAGATGGGTGCCAACTTAAAATGAATATTGAAGTTATTTTAAGAAGTAAAGACTGTTTATCATATTCCAATGAAGTATAGTTCTAAAAAATTTCATTCTCCGATCAAAACTATGCTCATTTTATCATTCAATAGATCCTGTAGTCAAGTTTTCGCATTCGTGATAAATTTAACATTTGGTTTTGTCTTGATTGTTTATTCATTCTAGGGATGATATTCAACTCATCGAAAATGTTGTCAATGATGTGTCACAAAAGCGGAACTTGAGGCGCTCTATTGAACTAAAAGGCCTTGTTGGGACAGAAGAAATATGTAGAAAAGTTGAATTATACATGAACAACAATGTTCGAGTACTTGGAATTTGGGGTATGGCCGGAATAGGGAAGACAACCATTGCTAAAGTCTTGTTTGCCAAACTCTTTCCACAATTTGACAATGTCTGCTTCGTAGCCAATGTGAAAGAATACTCACTTGATAGACTTCTCTCTGAGCTATTAAAAGAAGTTGTAACAGGAATCACATTTGATATGGACAGACTCAAAAGTAAGAAAGTTTTCATTGTATTGGATGATGTGAATAGTGTAGATCAACTATTAGAATATTTGTGCAGAGAGTACCGTGGCCAAAGTAAAGAGAGTAGACTCATTATAACAACAAGAAATAAGCAATTGCTCGAAAAGAGAGTTGATGTCATACACAAGGTCGAGAAATGGAACAATCCAGAATCTCTGCGGCTTTTTAGTTTGGAAGCCTTTGAGAAAACCCATCCCCCAAAGGGTTATAAGGATCTCGCAACAAGGGCCGTCGAGTATGCAGGGGGGGTCCCATTAGCTCTAAAAGTTTTGGGTTCGTATCTTCGTTCAAAAAGGATTCCATTTTGGGAAAGTACTTTGAGAAAACTAGACAAGTATCCTAATGAGAGAATTCAAAACTTGTTGAAAGTGAGCTATGATGGATTAGATGATTTAGAGAAGAGGATATTTTTGGACATAGCATTTTTCTTCAATGGAGAAAAGAAAGATCGTGTCGTCAGCATATTAGATGCATGTGGTTTCGAAGCAAGCAGTGGAATTGAAGTCCTTGAAGATAAAGCTTTGATAACTATTTCATATAGCAATGTAATAGAAATGCATGACCTGCTACTAAAAATGGCTTTCCAAATAGAACGTCAAGAAAGTAGCAGAAACCTTGAAGGACGTAGCCGTCGAGTAAGGGATATTGAAGAGGCTAGAGTTGTACTTAAAGATAACAAGGTAAGGAAAATATACACTTGTTTTACACGTACTTTTATGTGGAAATTGTAGTTTATCTGATGCTGTGACTTGCTTGTTTCAATTTTTTTCAGGGGACTGACGCAGTTGAAGGCATAATATTAGATTTATCACAAATTAATGATTGGCATTTGAGTGCCGACACATTCCAAAAGATGAATAACTTACGATTTCTAAAACTTTATATCTCCTTGGGTAAGAGTTCTGGTTGCGTGTACCTTCCTACAGTCCTTGAGTCATTTTCTGATAAATTGAGGTACCTTCAGTGGAATGAATATCCTCTTGAGTCCCTTCCACCCACTTTTTGTGCTAAGTTGCTCGTTGAGATTCGCATGCCACACAGCCATGTCAAAAAACTTTGGCAAGGGATCCAGGTATATAAATAAATAAAATTACAAAACTATCCAAAATTACAAGTTTCTTTAGCTAAAAAGAGTGGGATTTTGCTCTAAATGAAAATGTGTAGGTTGCTAACTTCCACATATAATATGGAGGTTAGCATTGCCCTTATATATATATTGCTTAATTGAAATTTGAAGATTTTTCACTGTGATGTCTCCTTTTGAATTGGTACAGGAACTTGATAATTTAGAGGAAATCGACCTAAGTGAATCCAAGCAGTTGGAAGAGCTTCCGGATTTGTCTAAGGCATCAAGACTTAAATGGGTTAATCTTTGCGGTTGTGAAAGTTTGCCTGTTCTTCATTCATCTGTTTTATCCTCTGACACTCTTGTTACATTGATACTAGATGGGTGCACAAATTTGTCAAGTGTTAAAGGTGGCAAGCACTTAGAATCTCTGCAGAACATCAGTGTCAATGGTTGCTCAAGTCTCAAGGAATTTGCGGTGTCATCTGATTCAATTGAAGACTTGGATTTAAGCAAGACAGGAATCGAAACATTGGACAAATCGATTGGGCTTTTACACAATCTTAGACGGCTTAATCTAGAAGGCTTAGCTCTTAAGCATCTTCCAAAGGAGCTATCTTGTTTGACATCTCTCATGGAATTGAAGCTTTCATCTAGAGGACTAGAAATTGACAAGCATCAACTACATGTTCTATTTGATGGCTTACAATCTCTACAAATACTACATTTGAAGGAGTGTAGAAATTTGTTTGAATTGCCTGACAACATAGGTGCCTTATCAAAGTTACAAGATTTAAGGCTCGATGGAAGTAGTGTGAAGAGCTTGCCTACAAGCATCAAGCATCTTCAGGAGCTGGAAATTCTGTCCCTGCAGAGTTGTAGACAGCTTGAGAGTCTACCAGAGCTTCCACCATTCATCAAAAAGTTTTATGTCCAAAACTGCACCTCACTGAAGTCTGTATCAAATTTAAAGACTTTTGCAACGAAGATGGTAGGAAAGGTGAAACACGTTTCTTTCGAGAATAGCTTGAAATTGGATGGACATTCAATGCACTCTATTATGGAAAGCCTTCATCTAACGATGGTAAGTGCTGCATTTCACAATGTGTTGGTAAGAAGTTACGGTGTGGACGTCCACAGCTACAATTATAATAGTGTGGAGGTTTGTATACCGGGAAGCAGAGTCCCAAGGCAATTCACACATCAAACAAACAAGTCCTCCTCCATTACAGTCCAACTTCCAATGTCTTCCAACTTGTTGGGCATCATTTATTATGTGGTTCTTTCACCATCTCATGGAATAAAGAAGCGCAGTGCTAAAATACAATGTCAATGCCACCTGGAAGAAGGCATAAAGGTTACATGGCTGGATAAAGCCATAAGCGAATTGAACTCAAATCATGTTTATATATGGTATGATCCATTCCAATGTGACACCATTCGCAAATTAAATGAACCAGAGGTCTGTTTTGAGTTCAGTGTTAGAACCGATACCGGGGAAGTTGATGCTTCGATCAGTATCATAGAGTGTGGTGTACACCTCATAAGCGTCTCAGAGTTGGATAGTGTTTTAACCGAATTGGATTCAGATAAGAAAGAGGAGTTAGAGAAGGAATTTGAATCGGACTTTCAACGCAGCATAACCATGATGTCTCAGCAGTTACATCCACCTGCCTCTGAAGATCATAGCCAAGTGCGAATCCCCGCTCCCCCACCACCAACAGAAATGAAGAAAGGAAGTTCTGATGAAAAGGAAAGCAATGTCATGAGAAACCAGGTACCGAATCAACAAAGGGATTTGAATGAACAAACTTCCTATAGTTGTAAACTTGGTACGTAATCTATTCTTCTCCTTTACTGGTCTCATATATAAGACTCTTCAATGGTAGTTGCTTATCTCATTTATAATAAATTAATAGAATTTCACACATATTATCCAAAAAACAAAAGTTTACATAACTACAAATTAATCAAAAGGCATTCTAGGACGTGAGATTGATAAACAAAATAGAGAAGGCTGAGCCCACTTTTCAACTAAGCATACCATCATTTTCGGGCTTTCCTCATAAAGCTATGCCTTTACTTACTATC
>JAVHNL010000186.1:0-25000 GCA_031216105.1 Dalbergia cultrata | reverse complement strand
AAGGATTTCTCAGGGACAATACATTGTGAAGACCCGAACCCGAGTCTTTACACTTTTGTTGGAAACTTGGAGTATGAACGCCAGGTTTACCCTCTTGATCCTAGTCAAATTCTGCTCCGAGATTCTAAGCTCAGAAACACTGACCACATATATGGGGTGGTCATTTTCACTGGTCACGACAGCAAAGTCATGCAGAATTCTACACAATCGCCTTCGAAACGGAGCACAATAGAGAAGAAGATGGATCGTATCATATACGCTCTCTTCAGTGTCCTTCTTTTCATATCTTTGTTAAGTTCCTTGGGATTTATCCTGAGGACTAAGTACCAAGTTCCGAAGTGGTGGTACTTCCGGCCTGACAACATTGAATCCCAGTATGATCCCAATAAAATTGGACTGGCTGGGATGAGTCATTTGGTCACTGCACTCATTCTTTATGGATATTTGATTCCCATCTCGCTTTATGTGTCGATTGAGGTTGTGAAGGTTTTGCAGGCAACCTTCATTAACCAAGACATTCAAATGTATGATGATGAATCCGGAGTCCCGGCTAACGCGAGGACATCGAATTTGAATGAAGAGTTGGGTCAGGTTGACACCATCCTTTCTGATAAAACTGGCACTCTGACTTGCAACCAGATGGACTTTTTGAAGTGTTCCATTGCTGGTGTTGCATATGGTGTGCGATCCAGCGAAGTCGAAATTGCTGCAGCAAACAAGATGGCCTCTGATTTTGAGAACGGGGATTCAGATCTCTCCAATTTCCCCATGCCTAGCAGTAAAGAAATTGAATTGGAGACTGTTGTTACTTCTAAAGGTGATGAGGCTCAAAGGCATGCCATAAAGGGGTTTAGTTTCGAGGACAAGCGGCTGATGAATGGCAACTGGTGGAAAGAGCCCAACACTGATGACCTTCTGTTATTTTTCCGTATATTATCGGTTTGCCACACTGCCATTCCTGATCTGCATGAGGAGACGGGCACTTATACATATGAAGCAGAGTCACCTGATGAAGGGGCTTTTCTTGTCGCAGCAAGAGAATTTGGTTTTGAGTTTTGCAGGAGAACTCAGTCGAGTGTTTTCGTGCGTGAAAAATTTTCTGCCTCAGGAAAAATGGTTGAAAGGTGAGCATTCGTGAAACCTCTTATTCTTATCCTTTTTTGTTTGCTTGTTTACTTTTATCCATTACTTTTCTCTGTATTTGCTTTTGGGTGAATTATGCAGAGAGTACAAACTCTTGAATCTGTTGGATTTCACTAGCAAAAGAAAGCGTATGTCAGTGATTGTGCGTGATGAGGAGGGAAACATTTTTCTTATGTGCAAAGGGGCTGACAGGTTAGCTTACAGAATCTGTTACTCATACTACTGACTACTAAATGCATGGTGTTGATGATCAATAGGAGCTTCTTTCACTTTCTACATTAGTGTAATGGAAATTGAAATCATGTCCCACCTTGTGGAGTTTTAACTCAACTTACTTCCAGTATGCAACTCAATCACTGTAGTATCAAATTTCATATTCGACATCTCTCTTAAACTTTAACGTCTATGCTTTCTTTCTTGGTTATGCAGTATCATATTTGATCGTTTGTCAAAGAAAGGAAAGGTGTATTTGCAGGCTACTACCAGACATTTAAATGAATATGGAGAAGCTGGGTTGCGAACACTAGCCCTGGCTTATAGAAGGCTTGATGAGGAAGAGTACTCTGCTTGGAACAATGAGTTTCAGAAAGCCAAAGCAGCTGTTGGGGCTGACAGAGAGGCAACACTTGAGCGGATTTCAGAGATTATGGAAAAAGAGTTGATTCTTGTTGGGGCGACAGCTGTGGAAGACAAACTGCAGAAAGGGGTAGGCTTAATCATTCTTTATTTTTATATACAGTATATATTGCTGTTTTCTTTGGTTTGATCTTCATCCAAATTCAACTTTTTCCTTAGGTGCCCGAATGCATTGATAAGCTTGCCCAAGCTGGTCTCAAGATTTGGGTGTTGACCGGGGATAAGATGGAAACTGCAATCAACATTGGGTCTGTCTACCACAACTTATTTAACCTCATTAGACTATTTCATTTCTGTTCTATATAACTGAAGTTGAGTTTACTTTAAGGCACCTTGGGAAGAAAGCATGATCAACTGTTTTCTTCTGCGATGCAGATTTTCTTGTAGTTTGCTTCGACAGGGCATGAAGCAAATCTGTATAACTGCACCGAATTCAGATGCAGTGACCAATGATAGCAAAGAGGTATTTTTTTTCCATTAAGAAAGAGTTGAGGTATCTTTTTTATGAACTAGGGTTTCAACTGAAGTTAGGCCTAGGTCTTTTTTACACCGCAGGTAATCAAGGAAAACATCCAGAATCAAATCACCAATGCCTCACAAATGATAAAGCTTGAGAAGGATCCTCATGCTGCATTCGCATTAATCATTGATGGAAAAACGTTGATATATGCTTTAGAAGATGATATGAAGCACCAATTTCTGGCATTGGCTGTTGATTGTGCATCAGTCATCTGCTGTCGTGTGTCTCCCAAGCAAAAGGCATTGGTAGGACCTTTCTTTCTTTTTCAGTTCTAATTATGTGGGCTCTCTTCTAATATTACATATACTGTATCTCAGTAGTAGTTATTGGGGTTAATTTTGCAGTCAGATACATGGATCCATCTTAGTTAGATACAAAAAGTATGGTCCATGTAATTCACTATATCTGTGAGTTCAGTTGTGCACATTAGTCATTGCAACATCTTTGTAGGTAGCATTTTATCTAATATCTGTCACTATATCAACTGCAAGATGTGAAGCTATGTTGTGTCTAACTGTCTATGGTCCTATAATGTCCGAATTCCTTAATCTTTTCCCATCAGGTAACAAGGTTAGTAAAAGAAGGAACCGGGAAGACCACTCTAGCTATAGGTGATGGTGCAAATGATGTTGGCATGATTCAAGAAGCAGATATTGGTGTTGGAATCAGTGGGGTCGAAGGTATGCAGGTCAGTGACATTTACACGACTGGCTCTGTAAGAATAGTTGTGTCACACAAAACCATCATTGCATATGATGGATTCATGTTAGATGTCTGCGAGTTGTAGAACTCAAGCTTGCAACTTTCTTTCAGGCGGTGATGGCTAGTGACTTTGCTATTGCCCAATTTCGATTTTTAGAGCGACTTCTTGTAGTCCATGGACACTGGTGTTACAAGAGAATTGCGCAGATGGTAATTGATTAACATTTATCTTGATTGTTATTCTCACAAGTTGGGTGCCTTGCTTCCACTGTCTTGTGTGCTGTCCATCCTTTGATTGGACAAAATTGAACATGACATTTTTGGCATTTAGTATCTTGCCATTAAGAATTGACTCCTGTATTTCTCTTCTAAATTGATTTGTTATCCGTGCAGATATGTTATTTCTTCTACAAGAATATAGCATTTGGCCTCACCATATTTTATTTTGAGGCCTTAGCAGCCTTCTCTGGTCAATCTGTGTATGATGACTGGTACATGATATTATTCAATGTTGTTCTGACATCCTTGCCTGTCATTTCACTTGGTGTTTTTGAACAAGATGTTTCATCGGAAGTTTGCTTGCAGGTTTGCCTCCTCTAAAACTGTCTTCAATGTGTTTCATCCATATATTAGAATAGTCCAACCACCTATCAATGCGCCATTCAGCTGTTTTTTTCTTTTACAGTTTCCTGCATTGTATCAGCAAGGACCCAAAAATTTGTTCTTTGACTGGTATAGAATATTGGGATGGATGGGCAATGGTCTCTGTTCCTCCATCATCATCTTTTTCCTTAACATCACGATCTTCTATGACCAAGCGTTCCGCGCCGATGGCCATACCGGTGACATGGCTGTCGTCGGGACGACAATGTTCACCAGCATCATCTGGGCAGTCAACTGCCAGATCGCACTGACAATGAGCCATTTTACATGGATTCAGCACGCATTTGTTTGGGGAAGCATATTCACTTGGTACCTCTTTCTCTTTTTATATGGAATGATCTCTCCAGCATACTCCAAGACTGCCTACCAAATACTTATTGAAGCTCTTGCTCCTGCACCTATTTATTGGGCAGCGACACTTCTAGTAACAGTTGCATGCATTCTTCCATATTTTGCTCACATATCCCTCCAAAGATGTTTCAATCCCTTGGATCATCACATCATCCAAGAGATCAAGTGCTACAAGAAGGACATTGAAGATCGACACATGTGGACTAGGGAGAGGTCTAAGGCAAGACAAGAAACCCAGATTGGTCTCACTGCAAGAGTGGAAGCAACGATAAGGCATTTGAAAGGAAGGCTGAAGCAATCTTCCTTGACTGCTGCATCCTCATCATGACACTGCACATGATCCAAACAGTTTTGGGTGTTATTTTTCTTTAGGGATTCCGGGGTTTCTAAAATTTTTGCTCCTTTTAAATTCTTTGCCTTCTTCTATTGTTTCATTAAACATGGCTCAATTGAAAGGATGGAAACCATTTATCCCCTCGTTTTTGTCTCCTGTTTTTGTCCCACCATTCACTTGTTGCCAATTGAAAATAAATTGTTAAAAAATAAAATTTAAAACTTAGAAGATGGTTTTCAGCTGTGTACATTAATTTTTCAGATAATGGCAGCACGAGAATGGTGAGAAAGGAAATGAGATAGAATTTGGAGATTGGTGATTTTCTTCTAAATTAAAGTCCCATTCATTACTGAAAAAGCATGGGAGCTGCAGTATGTAACATATTCACGTAAGAGCATAAGAAATGGTTAAATTCTGATTTCTGAGTGATCAGTATGTAATGCTCAATACGAAATGGTTGTGATTCAAGTGACAATGAATAAATGAAGCAGATAATTTGTATTACCCTTTTTCATTTCTCGGGCTAGTTGGGGTTTTAAAGAAGTTTTATTTGGTTGGAACTTTCTAGTTTCCAAATTTTATTCCAAATAAGATGAACACCCATAACTAAATTAAATTATTCAAAAATGTTCTTTGGCTGTATTGTTTGCATGCTTTCGTGTTGTTTTAGGGCGTGTTTACATATCAATTTATGAAGCCGTCGTTGAATTTAAATTTGCTGGATACAATATTCGGTGTAGGTCTAAAAATTCTCATTAGACAGCTCAACCTTGCATGATCAATTATCTGCTATTATAAAAAAAAAATGTTTATACTAAAAGGGTGGATATTTACTTACTTCGAAACTAAGTCATGTTGACTTATTTCACTAAATAACATTTTTTTTCTTGTTTTATTTGGGATCGAGGACAATGTATCATAATATACTAATGAAATGTCAGTTCAAGTGAAAGACATTTGGATCACCTCAGACAATTGGATTCGATCTCAAGATTTATAATATGGAAAAAAATATTATTGAGAAGAGTCTTTACTTAAGCGTTTGACCGTACGCCAAGAGATTAGTCTCTTATTTAACGGATGAGGGATACTCTCAGAAACTATATATATATATATATATATATATATATATATATATATATAAAATAATGGTTTATTATAATTTCTACATTTTTGTAAGATGCTCTCTGCTTTTAAGTTTTTCATTAACCAAGAATAAAAGATGCTATTTTACCTTTTCTTAAACACTTTGACATAAAACGTGGAATGAAGATTTAAATCACTCATTTTAATATTTAAAATTGTATAAAATGAGTCATTTTATGACTTGGATTGAAGATTTAAATGACCCATTTTATATAATTTTAGATATCAAAATGAGTCATTTTAAACTTTATTCCACTTCACTTGACACATGGTATCTCAATATGTTGTTTAACATTACATATTATCATTTAATTGAGACTAACTTAACTCACACTTTATAATGTCAGGGACTAATTTAACTCATTTTAAAATCAATAATTAAAATGGTTCTAGAGTATAAAGACATGGAGTAAGGTTTATTTATTTTTGGATAAATTAAAATGACCTCCATTGAAGTTGTATGATATTTACCTTGTTTTCCCTCTATTTGTAAAATATTTAAGAGATTACTGAGTTTGTAAAATTATTATGTTAACCTACGATGAATTTGTAAAATTATTATACTTTTCCCCCTCCTAATTACATAATGTAGTGTTTTAAGAAAAAGTAGGTGTTATTTAAATAAATAGAAGAAAATTGAGGTGAATTCAACCAAACATAACCGAAAATAGGTGTAATTTTCCTTTTTTTTTTTTTTTTTTCCTTCGGGTAATGTCACCATTTACTTTCTAGTCACAGAATCAAAACAAAAGATAAAAGATGAAACGAAGGGCCAAAACGAACAACCACTACACTACAACAACGTCGTTTTGAGTGGTTCTCCCACTCTGACTCGAAAAAAAAAAAAAAAAAAGAAAGAAAGAAAAAAAGGGAAGACAAGGAAAAAGCATAGAACCGAAAAACTGGTAGGTTAAGCGCGAGAGGATGGTGAGCGCGTGACGACGATCCTTCTCTCTTTCCCTTCGCTTCCCTTCCCTTCTTCGTCCACTCCTTTCTTCACCCTTCTTCTTCTTCTTTTTTTCCAATTTTGCCCTCAGCACTTTCCCCATTTCTCAATTTTGTCCTCTTCCCCCAACCATGATGAGTCCATGACCTACTACTTCAAGTCGTAGCTCAAAGTGTGTGTTTTCTGGTGTTCTTCGAATTTCTCAATTTCCCAGACCTTTTCTTAGGGTTTTGGTGAAAAAGAAAAGGAAAAAAAAAAGTTTGAGCTAAATGGAACCTCGAGTTGGGAACAAGTTCCGTATCGGTCGGAAAATTGGTAGCGGATCCTTTGGGGAGATCTATCTTGGTGCGCGCTTCTTAAATTTTTCGCATAGTTTACTCTTAATTTCTGAATTTACTTTTAATTTTTGGTTTTGTTGTGTTGGTGAAGGTACTAGTATTCAGACAAATGAAGAGGTTGCGATCAAGCTTGTGAGTACTCTGACCTAAACCTAATTTGGCAAAAGAAATGATTGAACGTGTTTTTTTAATTATTATTTTTTTTGTCTGAAAATTTGCAAAACTTGCGTTGCTGTTGTTTGGTTGCTGAGAAAATTCAAGGAGTTGCGGAAATTAGGAGAATTGTAAGGGTTTTTAGTGACTTTGGAAGTAATGATTCGTAGAACTAGTTGTAGGGGTAAAATTGGAGGCATGGGATATCTGATTTGTGTGTGTGTGTGTGTTTGCTTTTGTGTTTGAAATTTGCAAAACTTGTGTTGCTGCTGTTTGGTCGCTAAGAAAATTCAAGGAGTCACTGAAATTCAGTAAATTGTAATGTTTTACTGAGTTTGGAAACTGAATCTGTAGAATTGTAGGGGTAAATTTGGAGCCATGTCGCCATTGGATACCTGATTTTGTGATTTTTTTTCCCCCTTCCTTTCTGGATTTCTTTGCAATTTAAATTTTGTGCATTTTTCTGCTGCAAAATTGAAATAATTGAATGACAATTCTGACGTGTTTAATTGTCTTTGTTCTGCTTTTGATTCAGGAAAATGTCAAAACCAAGCACCCTCAGTTGCTGTATGAATCAAAGCTGTATAAAATACTTCAAGGAGGAAGTAATCTCCCCATCATACTGAAATTGTGTCATTTTTGGAACATTTTACTTGTCATTGACTTCATATTACTCTCTCAGTTTAAACTATTTTTGGTTGGCTGGCAGCTGGGATCCCAAATGTGAAATGGTTTGGCGTAGAAGGAGAATACAACATCCTTGTCATGGATTTACTGGGCCCTAGTCTTGAGGATTTATTCAATTTCTGTAGCCGGAAATTGTCACTAAAAACTGTTCTCATGCTTGCTGATCAGATGGTAGGTTGTCCCATATAGAATGGACATTATTCTAATTTTCATTCACTGGTTTTATTGAAGTGTCATAATCTTGAACTGTTTGCAGATAAATCGAGTGGAATTTGTTCATTCCAAATCTTTTTTACATCGGGACATCAAGCCAGACAACTTCCTCATGGGGTTAGGGAGGCGTGCGAATCAGGTATTAGTTTAATTCTTCCTTTCTTTATTTCTTTATCTCCTATATAGTTGTATGCTCTTCATATATTCCTTTTTTTCATGCAGGTGTATATCATTGACTTCGGTCTTGCTAAGAAATACAGAGACACTACTACGCATCAGCATATTCCTTACAGGTGATTTGTTTTTCTTTTGTCATTCTTACTTTTTCTGAGTTTATGCTCCATGTTTAGACAGTTCAAGTTCAAATTGTTTTTAACTTTGGGGAATTTGGGCCATTATCTATTATTATGGCAAATCCTATATCTGGATATTAAAATATTGTTGATTGTTTATGTGAGCAAACTGACTATTTAGTGGGAGAATTTTCTTGTAAAAGAATGGTGGCTTAAAAAATTAGCATAGTTGAAAGATGTGAAATGAATTTGGGTTGCACTTGAACTTGTACGCTTTTATGTTCCAATTTTTTATGCTGCCATTTTTTAATGGCGATTTGTGAATATATCTTTTTTCATTCAGGTCCTGACTCATTGTTATTTGTTTTATCAGTTCCTGAAGCAGCATTTTGTAATGATTAATGTGTGATTTGCTTTTTAATTTTGCTTATCATTTATATTCTGAGTTCTCACTTTACATTAGTCTTTCAGATTACATATTTCAAGACATGCAAGCACTCAATTTTTGTGGCTCTAAGCTTTCAGTGTACTATTGTGTGGTTTATGTGAATGACTTGCTTGTAATCCTTTGCAGAGAGAATAAGAATTTGACAGGAACTGCTAGGTACGCTAGTATGAATACTCATCTTGGAATTGGTATGCCCTTAATGTTTCTCTTGATAAATACCATTTCTAATTTCTTTATTGATGACCACCGTAGATTCTGACCTGAAAACATCATTTTCTTGATTGAATAGAGCAAAGCCGTAGGGATGATTTAGAGTCACTTGGATATGTTCTTATGTATTTTTTAAGAGGAAGGTAATTTGTCTCACATTTTTTATTTGGTATTTCTTTATCACCTACATATCTTTTATTTGGTATTTCTGCAGTCTGCCTTGGCAGGGATTGAAAGCAGGAAATAAGAAGCAGAAATATGAGAAAATCAGTGAGAAGAAAGTTTCTACTTCAATTGAGGTATGAGTGTGTGGTAAAAATGTTCTCTTCCATATTGTGTACATTCTCTCTTTCTTTTTCATTTTTTTCCTTGTTTTTTTAATTAAATTTAACTGATTGTGGATTGCTTCTTTGTTAGTCTCTCTGTCGTGGCTATCCCTCAGAATTTGCATCATACTTCCATTACTGTCGATCACTTAGGTTTGATGATAAGCCAGATTATGCTTATTTGAAAAGACTTTTCCGTGACCTTTTCATTCGTGAAGGTTTGAGCCTTGCTTTCCTTATATTTTAATTTGGGGGAGTAGATGTTCATGTTGCAATATGCCATTTATTCTGTTTGGCTGTTGTTATCTTCTTGCTTCAGGATTCCAGTTTGATTATGTCTTTGATTGGACCATCCTGAAATATCAGCAATCTCAAATTGCCACTCCTCCTGCACGTGCTGTTGTAAGTGATGGTGTGCTATCTCTTTCCTTTCAGTATTTGATTGTTAAGATTGGGTTATTCAGTGGAAGTAACCCTTGCAGGCTCCTGCTGCTGGACCAAGTTCTGGCCTGCCACCAGCTGTTGTGAATGCTGATGTACAGTCAGGTATACTTTCTCTTTTATCGGTCATTTGACTACCTTGATTGATACATTCCCGAACATAGTATTGAAGAGTGTAGTTTCATACCATTCAACAATCTTAGTTATTTTGTGTAGATAACTTTTCCATTTTATTCTGTCATTTGGCCTTTTCATACTTTTTTGATATGTCATAGCTTGCTTTTATTTTTGATGTGGTACCTTCTGTGTAGGTGGGGAAGATGGTCGGCAAACTGGTTGGTCTTCATCAGATCCTACTCGTAGAAGAAACTCTGGGCCTGTTGCTAATGATGGAATCTTATCTAGACAAAAGGCCCCGCTTACAAATGACTCATCTGGATCTAAAGATGCTATGGTGTGTGTATTTAATTTTGAGTCAGTTTTTTTTCATTGTGAAGTCAACATAATTTCTTGCAGAAAGTTCAATGATGAAGATTTCTGAATGCATTAATAATGATATTTCTTTCTTCTCCATTATCATGCATGTCAAGCTATATGAATGTTTGGAGTATTGGATCTGATCTATGTTGTTATTGTATACTCATTTCTACTACAATATTTATGGGCTTCTTCTTCATAAATGTTTACAAGCACATGCATGCCATCATTTAAAATTCAACAGAATTGTGTTTACTTAATATGATAAAATTTATTGCTGTTGAGTTCTTCTTCAGGAACTTGAACTTGATTGTGAGCTGCTTCAAAAAAACTTCTTTCAACTCTATTATAACTACTATCACATTATGGAAATGACAATTCATAGTCCCACCAGATCTTCGGAAAAACAAAATCTACCAGACAATTCTTTACATTGTACCTCACAATGTCAATAAGCTTTGCAACTTCAAAACCAGAATGTTTCGGCAATTTTTCAATAACTTTATATGTGAAATATGCAAATGAAATAGAATGGGTGAGAATGAATTAAAATTAAGAATTCCTAGTTTAACAATAGAGATAAGCAGGTAATGCAAATATCAGAAATCAGCCTTACATTAGACATGTTATATATCATTACGAAGACTTCACTCCTTCAGACCCGCATCAAGAGCTTTGTGGTGTGAATAATCATACAGTACATGTTTTTCTTGGCAAAGAAATGCACACGGTCTGTGTGCCTTATGTGTTCCTGATTTTCTTTGCGATTGCCTTGTTGGTTAGATTGTTCTTGTCTTTTGATTCTCATCATGCTTGAAATTTCCTACTGATGAAGGTTATATCAGGTAATCTATCTATGTTGCAGTAGTTACTCATGAATTTTAATGTTTTATGCAGTTGTCAAGTGCTAATTTCTTCCGGTCAAGTGGATCTGCTAGGCGAGGTGCTGTCTCCAGCAGCCGCGATGCAGTCATTGGTGGTGAGACTGAGCCCTCTCGTCCTCCCACCATGGATCCAAGCCAGGGAGCACTTCGCAAAATATCTGGTGCTCAAAGAAGTTCACCTATCATGTCATCTGAGCACAACCGAGCATCCTCTGGCAGAAACCTGGCAAATGGAAAGAATTTGGAATCAACTCTTAGAGGTATAGAGAGCCTGCATTTCAATGACGAGAGGGTACAGTATTAGCAGCTGCCACTCTTGATCACCTTTCTTTGTAAATTCTGAAAAGTTATATACTCTTTTGCTGGTACTGCGGAGTGGAGTGTTTGTCTGTGCATTGAGTTGAAGTAAAACAGCATAGAAAGTTGGGAATTATCCTCGTAAGTATGCACAATAAAGATATGCTTAGGTGGTTCCTGACAAAACTGGCCTCGTAAAAGGCTTTTGTTCACACAGTTTGTGTGGTACTGAAAATGTTTACTTTACTGTCGATTTCTCTAATATCTTCGATATTTTTAGTCATGTTTTATGTGTCAATATTTTTGGGGATAAAGCATGTCATTGTAAAACTATTAGGGTAGTTCAAGATTTTGTTCATAAGGTGCGAAGCCGAGTTGTGCCTCCTAGCCTGAGTGAAAGATTTGTGCGTGGCATTATATTTTAATTAAAATTCAATACTCAATATTTGTTTTCTTACTCTCACAATTAACTATTTCTCTCACTCTTGGTGGTGTAATTTTTAGTTTAAAATATAGTTATACCACTTAATGGCTTTATAGTTTCTATTTTGCTGATCCGATTGTTAAATTATATTTATTTATCATGAATATTACTTTTGACATTTTATAAAATTTAAACATCAATAAGAGTGTTATCAGATTACTCCATATTCTTTTACATTTTAAACATATAATTTACGTTTGATATACATAAAACATGCATAAAATTTTTTTGAATTGATATGAAATTTTATAAATTTAATATATAAATTTCTTTCCCCCACCATATTCCCTCTCACTCACCCTTCACCCTCAACTTCCACCACCGCCGCCAACGAACTCTTACCCTCGACCGGGGGCTGATCTACCTTCTTGAGCTTGGGGTCAAAGTCCCCACTCAAATTTAAAAGGTTAAAAAATGTTTGAAAATTATGTAAATTTAATATATAAATTTCTTTAACCCCGCCAATGATGTTTCCGACCGATAATCCCACCTCTAGACTTGTCTGTCTTTGCGCTGCAAAACCTTGGTGGTCACGGCTTGTTTCAGTCTCTGACGCGCCACCACATGCCTCTGATAGTGTTGGCGACGCTATTCATCTGTCGCACGTGAGGGCTTATTGGCAACAACTGCGGCGTGGTTAAAGTGGCAAGACCTATGAAGGATGGACATAGTGCTTGGGTGCTCTTTCTACGTGTTGGATATGTATCCTTATCAAATATTAAATAGCATGTCTTTGTAGATATTCAATTTGAAGATTATGTTCTTCTTCTTATTTTAACATAGAAAAACATAATATAAACAATGTTATAAAAAGAAAATAATACATAACATTTTGAGTTCATAAGAAACTAAAGTATAAGTGAAGTTCATATAAATTAATATTTTGAATAATACATCATATTCTTTAAATTTTTAGTTACAAGTATGATGTGTCTATGTCGTATAATTTTCTAACTTTTGTGCAACTTATATCTGTGTGTGTCTTGTTTCGTGTCGTGTAAGTGTCCGTGCTCAGGGCAAGGTTGTGCAGACCACCTCCCTAAGAAGGTTGAAGATGACCCTGCTTATGAGTACCTTCTCTTGGTTAAGAATGATGCCCAACTATGTAGCATCCTCAAATCCGCTATTCATCCATCTATCAAATATATCTTTTGAGCTCATGTCACTTGTAAATTAGTTTGGTAATTGGACGAAATGCTTTTCACCAACTAAAGTCAACGTCTATATGGGATGCGATGGAATCTCATGTGTGCCATGCTCCTCCACCGTTTGATGATTCTATGTCTTTTTATTTGCGTAAAATTCATAACACTCTTCACGATTTCCATGATCTATTACCCTCTATTGATAGCCATGCAAGGAATTAGAATATGACAATTTCTTTATACTCATGGCCCTTTATTGTTTGGCCTCCATAATACTCCAGAATATGACACCTAGCCGAAGCAAAACACACTAACAATTTCTTATCAATAACACCATTCAACATTGAGTTTACGTGAAGCGAACCAGAAACACAACACAACGATGAGAAAAAAAATGACCAAAACCCAATGAAAAGTTTCAAAATGATCAAAACATATTTTTATGTCCTAATTAAATTTCATTTGGTTTAAGTTAAATTGTATTTGGAATTAAAAAATAGATAAATAAAACAAGAAAAATCTATCTATATATAAAAATTGGATAGTTAACTCAATGAATAATATTTGTCACACAATGTTATAAAGTTTTCCCCGTAAAACTTGCACCAAATTTTGATTATTCAATTTGCTAAATGTCAAACTTTGACTATTATTGGAAATATTAAATGGCACAACTAAATTCACATGTATAAGTTTAATACAATCAATTTAATCTACATTTTGATATAATATTAAAGGATTTTTATTTATTTTTAAATATATTTTATTTTTTATTTATAAAAAAGATTTAATTTTAATATACTGATTGTGTACAATTTTTATATAGTCATTTAAACATATAATAACACAGAAAATATTGTTAACTTTCTTTTACACTACTTGAAAAATTATGCAAAAAAAGAAATTTAATTGGATGAAAAAGTAAAATATTTTCATACTCTCAACTTATTAAAATTAAACTCTATAAAAAAATACCTTTCTCATGAATTAAAAAGGAATTTTTTTTAATTGACCTTTTTAAATAAGCTCTTTTGAAAAAGAGAAATTTCAATCCATTTATGTTTCGATGTAATATTAAAATATGTTAAATTATTTATAAAAAAGATTTAATTTTAAGATACTTACAATATAAAAATTGTTATATAATCATTCAATTATGAAATTACATATCAATAAATAAGATTAACTTTCACCTTACTACTTAAAAAGTCATGCTAAAGAAAAATATACCATTGTGTTTGACACTCATTTAGTACCAAATTTCCCTTCAAAAATTACACTCTTAGGGAATATTATATTTGACACATGTCACCTCTTGATTTAAACAAGTGATTGATATATTAATATAATTTACTTTAATTTTTTTTCATTTTATTTAAAACTAATTTTTAATTATTTTTCTTTACCCAATAAGAAAATGGAAGGGAAAAAAGAAGAAGTGACAGTTATCTTTTTCACTTTTTTAATAAATCTTAACTAAGATTTTTTTAACAATATCAAATTCAAGTGAATCGTGGAGATTTTTATTTTACATCGTAGAGTATTTGAATTATTTTTAACTTATTAGAGGTTAATTTATTTACATACAAACGTAGAAATCAAAACAAAAAATTTAATTAAAATAAATAAAATTATTATATTAAATATTCTATAAAATATCTTACAAATTTTTTTTTCAATTTTAGTGATATCTAAAGCTTTGCATGAAATGTAATTAAACTTATAAAAAATCAAATGTATGAAGAAGAGGTCAACATTTTTCTTTCACCGAAAAGTGAGTGTTTAGTTCTTATGAAATAATTTGTAAGCATATAATTTTTTAAGAGCTAACTATATGATATTTATTATGATATAATATAGAATGAGATGATGGAAATTTTTTAAATAAATTCTCACTAAAATTATTGACGTGTCTCTCGTTAAAGTTTGCTATACACTCCTAAATTCATATTTTGTTACATTTTAAAATTTTATTTTATTTAATATGAATTTGAAGCTATATTTTCTTACTCGAGAATAAAAAGGAGAAGTGGGGATAAATATGATGAATTTTTTAAAATTTATGAGAACAATTACGAATATTCACTCAAATCAATATAAATATGCCTATGGATCCATTTTATTTGATATAAATTCTCTGTATTTTTTTTATTCAAGAAGAAGAGAGTAATAAGAGGATAAGATGATGAATTTTTTTAATCAATTTATTATAAATATTTGTTACTCAAAAAATCTATTTTAATAATATATTTACATTATTTCATATAGATGAATTTTGATAATATCACCTATTTATTAATTTTTATTGAAAGCTTAATATATTTATAATATTATAAATTAATACACAATTATAGAAAAAATATTGTCTTGATTTTGGAAGGGCTTAATTTTAGTTATGACCATGTCTATGTTTCAATTTTTGAAGTATATACTAAAGTAATTTGAAAAACACCACTGACAATCTAGAACCTCCTGAAGCCAAGCACCACCAATATATAGGTAGTGGTGGTAGCTTCCAGTTGCTGCTTCTTCCACCGTTTTCCTCTGTTGAAAGTGAAACCGTAAGAAGTAAGAAGAACAAAGGAGAATCCGAATGGGGAATCAGAAGCAGAAGTGGACGCAGGACGAAGAAAACGCGCTTATCGCTGGCGTTGAAAAGCACGGCCCAGGGAAGTGGAAAAACATTCTCAAAGACCCTCAGTTCGCACCTTTCCTCACTTCACGTTCCAACATCGACCTCAAGGTACGCATTCCCCACTCTTTCAATTTGGGTTTTCGAATCGACAGAATTCTCGATTTCAATCCATGCCTTGGTTCGATTAAGGTTGTCGATTTTGTTTCTCTTTGGCCAATTTTTGTCACTTTTCAGGATAAATGTGAAATTCGAGTCTCAGCAATGTGGGGTCAAGGGTTTAGGGTTTTTTTCAATTCTTTTTTTGGGGGTTACTTTTTAACCTTTTCAGGATAAATGTGAAATTTGAGTGTCAGCCATGGGGAATCAAGGGTTTAGGGTTTTCAATTTTTTTTTCTTTTGGGTAATTTTCTACCTTTTTTCATGATAAATGGCGAAATTTGAGTGTGAGCAATGGGGTTTAAGGTTTTAGGTTTTTTTCAATTTTGTTTTTTCTTTCGACTAAATTTCTACCTTTTCAGGATAAATGTGTAATTTCAGTCTCGGAAATGGGGGATCAAAGGTTTAGGGTTTTCAATTTTTTTGGGGTAATTTTCTACATTTTCACGATAAATGCGAAATTTGAGTGTCAGCAATGGGGGATCAAGGGTTTAGGTATTTTTCAATTTTGTTTTTTAGTCTTTTGGGTGATTTTCTAGCTTTTTCAGGATAAATGGAGAAATTTGAGTGTCAGCAATGGTACTCAAGGGTCCAAAGAGAAATCTAGGGTTCCCAAAATCAAAGCTGTTCCTGCTACCTCAGTCGGCAATGCTCTCGCCGTTGTTCCAGTCACTACTACTGCTCCTGCTACTCCAGTGACTCCTCAACTCGAACCTCCTTCTGATGTTGCTGCGCGTGATCCTTCTGAAAATGACAGTGATGCTAAAAATCCTCCACGGTATGTGAATCTATATGGCCACCTTTATATGGCTTGTGCAGCTGTGGTTTACTGTTGTTTGCATTTAGCAATAGAAGAAAGGTTTTGTCACTGATGGACAGTTTTTGTTTTGAATAGTTCTGAGGGGTTGGTGCTCCTTTTGTTCTTTTTTTCCTCAGGTACAATACAATGGTTTTTGAAGCTCTCTCAGCTCTTAAAGATGCTAATGGATCTGACCTAAATGCCATTGTTGCTTTCATTGAGGTCAGATGAATCTCATTTTTTGCTCGTAATGATTTCAACCTAATTGCATTTTTGGGATTGGTCGAGGCTCCTGGTTTCTGAGGTTATATTATAAAAGTTTTACATAAAATAGCCGAGAATTGGAAATGCATTTTAATTGGCTTAATATAGTTTTACAATCTTCACTGTCAAAGATCTGACCTTCCCACCAGTGTTAAAAGTGAGTGGTAAACATCTCTTTTGGGTGAGGATAATTTATTCTGACAACACCAGACATTTTGGGGGTGGGTGGGGGAAGGTTTTGGGATTAAGTTTAATACTGAGGCAGTGTATTCTGTTATATTCAGTATTCTCTTGTATGCTTTTTTTCAAGAAACTTTAGAACTAACAACAACCACATATGACAATGCAGCAAAAGCATAAGGTTTCTCACAATTTCAGAAGGGCACTAAGTACAAGGTTGAGAAGGCTTGTTAGCCAAGGGAAACTTGAAAAGGTTTGTCCTCTCTCATGCTGTTACAGGAACATTGTATCTATAGTTGTACTTGTCGATGTTAATACTAGTTTTTTCCTGAAGCATCTTACTTAGTTGACTGGGCTTTAATGCATCATGCATATCTAGTCAATGAATATTGTTCTCGTTTTCTAAGAATAAGCATTTGCCTCCCTCTGCTGTATCCCAGTTTTATTGTCATATCCCGTAGATGTTATGCCCTTAGACACTATGGAGAGATTCTCTTCCTCAAGCTTGTTAGTCTACTGTTGCTCTTCACTACATATATTTTTATTCAAAAACCCAAGTGGGGTTCCTCAAAGGATTGGGAAGAAATGAGACACTTTTTCTGGTCAGGGTTGGAGAGGAGTGGAGAGATCACTTGGTTAGTGTTGGGCGACTTGTTATAGGTCCAAGCAAGAGGGCTATTTGGATTTTTGGCTGTCTGGTGTCCACTAACATTACTTTGGCAAATTGATCTCTTTCTCCCATTAGAAACATACCAATCTATCCAGCTAATAATCTGTGAACATTTTTTCCTACCAGAATGGGGTTCTTTTCTTACTGATATATATTCTTTTTAGGCCTGAGTCCTCTGAAGCGGGTAATGCTGTGTCATTTATATGTAAGGATCTTTCGTGGGGACTATTCTTTAGGTAGGGGCTGTCCCTTCCTCTTTTCTTCATCATAATCTAAGTTTCTGCTGCACAGGACTGTTGCCATTATGATGGCTTCCATTTCCTTCCCAACATAGCGCGTCTACTGCTTCCACTGAGCTATAAGCCTACCTCTCTACCTTTCTGTAGAGACTGCATTCTTGCCTCATAAGCTGAAATTTAACATATTTAAGCTGAATGATCTTGAATTTGTTTTTGTTCTATCTGGATGCGTCAACTCTTTAGTATTATCTCCTGCAGGTACAGAACTGTTACAGGATAAAAAAGGAGTCCTCATCGGGGGCAAAATCACCTGTGCCGCTGAAACAAGGGGATCCCTTGCCCCACAGGCAACCACCGCCACCCTCAGGTTTTGTGGCGTCTAGCGAAACATTAAAGGAAGCTGCTGAAACTGCAGCCTACAGAATTGCTGATGCTGAAAGCAAGTCTTACTTAGCCGCAGAGGCAGTCAAGGAGGCAGAACGAATCGCAATGCTGGCTGAAAGTTCCGAGTCAATGTTGCAGCTAGCGCAACAGATTTATGAACAATGTATTACGGATAAACAATCCTACCTAATAGTTTGTTATTTTTTCATCTGTTCGATTTATAATTATAGCCACTAAACTTGTGGGTCTATGAATGCAGGTTCGCGTGGTGAAGCTGTTCTTTTGGCGGCCTAAGTTGGTCAATGTAAGGTCGATAGATAGACTCCTCTGGATTTTGCTTCTATATGTAAAAAAATGTTCATAATATGTAATGGTATTTTAGCGTATTTTATTTTTACCATAACGGTGGACATAATTGCTTCTAGTTGTGACTTGTCGTGTTTTCACTTCCTGCAGTTGCATGGTAAGTAGGGTTAATATTCTCTGTAGAGATAGTTCAACTGCCTCTGCCTGGATTTTGCGTACAAACCGGAAGCAATTCACACTAATTTGTTGATAATTTCATTTCGCTAAACTATAAGCAATCTTTGATATTGGGGGTTGTTCGTGGTAACTTTATTTTTTTTTTGGTTGCAAATTGTAAATTTTATTTCAGTTAACTTTTTGAAATGCTTTTCTTTTTTAATCACTATTAATTTGTTATTGTAATTGTTTTTTTGAAAAAAATTAAGTTCCTTATTGTTCTTGCCTTTGTGATTTATTTATTTGGAAATGTTTTCAACCTTCCGCTTATTTTTATCATAGAAAACATCAAATTTTCATTTTTACATTTAAAAATGTTGCGAATGTGATTAAATTTTATTTTTAAATTGAAAGTTGAACTGAAATTTTTTATCTATATAATTTTTGGTTTATATTTTTAGTTATAAATATAAATTGTTGAGTTTTGTTCTTTTTAAAACGTGTCTTAGTTTTGTTGTTATTAAGTGAGACAAAAAAAAAATGCTGAGTTTCATGTCACCGTTAGTTTGGAAATGTAAGTGATATAATGAGAAAATTTTAGACGTTTTCTGCAAAATTATTTATCATTTAATACAGTAATTATTCCATTATTAAAATACTAAGAATTGAGTAGAAATCGTAGGAGTTGAGAGATAATAATTTATAAAATCAATGTTTCAAGTAATAAATAATAGTTCTTTTTCTAGAACGTAAAAGTATTTCGGTAATTATAGGATGGCAAATTTCATGTAACTGTAGTGATGTGTCATCAATTCCATGCGTTGATTAGTTCCTTCATCCTGTATGAATTAATTCTTTCACTTGGGTTTAAAACCAGCTTGTTAATTAAATAAAAAAATTAAACATGCTTTTGGTCCCTTGAAAAAAAGGGAGTTTTGGTTTGAATTTATTTTGTCCAAACATTTTAAAAATTGTTTGGTTTTAATATCTGCAGTTTACCTGTCTAACAAATACTGTGCTGACTAATTAAAAACCACGTCCAATAGTATATGGTAGCCATTAGTTATACAGGCATAATATAATATAATCATGTGCCAAATCCTGTTGTAAAGTGAGATATTAGAATCAGGTAATACGAGTTAATATATGTTGGGTCTAAGGAATTATGGGATAGAGATCTTGATACAGGATCATGATAACGTAGATTTTGTTAGTCAACTAAATACTTAACTAGATAGACTAATTTGTGGGAATTAAAGCTAAATAATTTTGAAAATTTTTGAACCAAAACTACATTTGTTTTAGGACCAAGACTAATACTCACTTTTCGGGATCGAAAATATAGTTAACCCAACTAAATTTTGTTAAACATGAATAAACTTAATTCTGACATGAGCATCAGGTGAGGATTCCAGAACACATCTACGGCTTTCCTCTCCTTTGAGCCCTTGAGTTGAAGAGAGTATCTGAGGTGAAAGATGTTGGAACCCTAGGCTCAATTGTTTATTCAATCCTCCACCTTGATATTGTGGGAAGGGGAAGATGAGGGAGACGTTAAAATTTAGAGGGCGAGATTGATCTTTAAAGCAGTCACGTGCTTCACATATGACGTTTTAAGTTTTTTTTTTTTTTTTTACTTTCAGATTTTTAAATTTGTTTATTAAGTTTTAACCTAGATGAAAGAATTAATTCACGCATAATTAATGGTGACATTGACATATCACAATAATCACGTATTTTCACTTTGTCACTAAGGTGTTGTAGTAGTGAAAAGGATAAAATCTCTAACCACATATTTAAAATGACTGTGAATACAACACACTAGGATTTTGTGGGATAGGATTATATGTCTAGCATCTGTTTGGCGTATGGCACATAGCCTTTTTAGAGAGATGTTAGGGGTTTGATTTGAGGGTAAGCCTCAATATCAGAAGAATTAGTCAAGTACTCAAATGTGAGAAAAAGAACTTTGTTATGAAGCTTAGTTTTGAGGACATGGAATTATGTAACTAAAACGAAAGTAAAGTAGCAACTGAATTATAAAGAGTGAGAAGCAATTATCTAGATGTCAAAAGAGAGGTATGGTATGGAAAATTGCTCCGGTGTTAGCAGTGATTAGAATTTCCACACCAAGTGGATCCTCCTAGTTTTGACATGATTAAGATTCAATCTTTACCACCCTTGATCAATGGTGAAGATTTGACATGATCACACCAAACAAAGTATTTAACATGAGGGATCCAATCCCATAAAAGCATATAAGCTCTTCCATCCCGTTATTCGTTACATGCCCACATGCAACAAATATCTAATCCCAACAAAAAGAATATGGAATCCAGCAATTTTACATGCGATCTCTTCTGTTTTCCGGAAAATAATGAGAGATATGGATTTAGGATGTTCAAGTTTATTCTCAATGCTAATCACTTCCTACAGACAGTACCCTCAACCTTTTAAAAAATGATCTGAACAGGGTATTCATAACATATCTGTAACGTAAAAGTTCAGAATAACCAAGTTAAAAATAGAACTGTCATGACACATTAACACATGAATAATCTAAGAAAATAAATAAAATTTGAGCACAGGCAGAGAGGCAAGATAGACAAAAGATGAGAGGCACGAATGTAAAGAAAGGTTCCCTACAACCTCTTCAAGTTTATGCAACAAATGCCTCAGCCGGAGTATCAAACACCTAACAATGAAATTCACTTTTTAACGTATTTGTTTGTTCGAAATACAAAACGAAATCTAAGATCTAACTGTGGATCACATCATATGCAACCATACAAAGTTTATCGGCAAACTATCATGATTCAAAATCCATAAATAACATGATAAATTTCCGATATTCAAACTACAGAAGCACAAGTCCAAGCTCTGATGGCTTCAATGCATTCCTTACCCTGTAGTTGTAAAGATAATAATGAAGTTTCCCATCACCTGGCCCAAACTTCAGCTCCTTCAAGAAGGTTTCATTCTGCATGACATCCAATGCATTGAAGACGTCGTAGTACTTTTGTTTTGCCACAATGAGAGCATCATTCATCAGCTGAAGCAAAGGGGTCATTGTCGAAACATTGTAAAAGGAATATGCTGCTTTCAAAATTGAGTAGTTTTGGTTCCCAAGGATAGTAGAAGGAAGTGTGTAAAAGCTACAAAAGTCAGTGACCTCATGAGTCTCAGGGCTTTCAACCAGATAACTATCAACAACATCCTCCTTTGGAAGAAGCCAATGCTCCACATCATTTTCATCAAAATCAGGTGCAACAACAAACTGGCTCAAATAATTCCTAATTAGCCTGGTAACTGCAGGTACATCATGGATTTCCATCTTTCTGAACCCTGGGGTGATTGTTGACTCTGGTAGCTTGTAAAGCTTGATGGTTCGACTCATTGTCATTCGTGCACCAAGCCGAGAGAACCCAACATCAATTAGCTTCTTGGGATTTAAAGATCTGTGCCAGTATTGGCAAGTTGCAATCGGAGTAGGAAGAACCACTCCTGCAGTATAGGCTGCCTGCCACATGTTCTCCAAGTGCACCCTCCTGGTCACCTCTTTGATCATAACAGGAGCAAGCCTCTTAGTTCTAAGCTTCTTATGAACACACAGAAAATTAATCTCTGCCATATTAACAACTTCATCACGAACTCGGATTCTAGCAGGAACACCACTTATAAAGGCAACCATCTTCTTGGATGTTTTAACGCGGACACCAATATGCCAACTCTTGAAATAACCAGGAGGTTGCAGAGCCCAGCGCAGAAATTCCTTTGAGTAATTAAATCTGAACATGTTCTCATCATCCTCCACATAATTATTAGCAAGAAGGTTGTATACTTCGGCGCACATCTCCTCTGAGTTGACGTCACAGGTAATCCATTCATAGAGGCTAGGAAGGTTGTATGGTTCTTGCTTGACCTCTGATAAGGGGGTTGGAGGTTCAATAGGGCCTTCAGGCAAGCTGGTGTCTCCTATATCCTTGAACTGCCCAACAGGTTGGGTTTCCCAAAATTTATGTCTTTTTTCAAGAGAGAGAGATTCTTGGACTTTTTGTGCTAGATTATCCAGTGCAAGATCACTATCAGAAGGTGCATTCCCATCCGGGATGGGATTTTGAGTTTCTTCGGGCGATCCAGAGGAAGTATTGCTATCAGCCATTTGATATGATTTCTAGCCTGAAAGATTAAAAAAAAAAAGATACCATGCTTCAAGAAACAGATATGATAAGAGAAAGCAAAATTTTACCATAACACTGGATGCCAGCAAAAGTTCTAGCAGAGATATTCATCTGTGTTTTCTTGGCACAAAGAAAAAAGAAAAGGTAAGAACTAGCCCAAATTTACCTGACACAACAATAGTAGTATAGAACCTTTTCACTTGAACTTCTAGGGGACACAACAAGAAAGCATTTTAAGGAAACAGAAACAAACCAACCAATATAGTTTCATTTTTCATAGAAACATATGCAACAAACACATCCACATGGAGTTTCATCGTATCCCCCCAAGAAGAGGAAGAAGATGTGAAATTCTGTTAGATAAACAATCAAGAAAACAAAAATTCTCACAGATTCACACTAGTAATCAGAAAATGCTATAACTAAATGGGGAAGCACAGTTTCACCTGCTAATTGATGAAACTTCCACACATGAACTGTTAGTGGTGAGATTTCCCTAATTAGACAGTAGTGGTCAATCTATGTAACTTAAATTATCCAGTTCACTCATGGAACAAAATTCAGGGCATTAGCAGCTGTATTACTATATTAAGTGAAATGCAGCCTCACAAGAACTTGATGTAGTGTTTTTTTGATGAATTGATCAACAGCTTTCAACTCTTATTAAGCTAAAAGGCTCAATCCATATTAAATCAAGCCAGCTCACAAGCTCAGTGAACTTTTCAGCAAGCCAAGCTTAACGTGAATTTCAGGCTCCATTGCTACTCAGCTGAGCTCAATGCTAACAAGACAAGTTTGGCTCGACTCAACTCACTTCCGGCCCTAGGTGACAGGGATCCTAATACATCAAGTTTTGTGATTGGAATTCCATGTTAACTTTTTTAAGAAAAAATCTGAGGTTGCCTTGATAATTAGAATAGAACGAATATAGATTACAAATGCAATATTTTTTTGGATGCTGCGGAATGAATAAATTACAAACCTCGCAGATCATGAAGGGAGAGTTATAAATTCATATACTAAAAAAAAAATTTTTGAAGAATCTATCAAAAAAGAAAAAAAAAAAAAGGAACAATACCCACCAATTTAAAAAAAGACCAAATACCCAATTCAATCCCTCAAATTTATAGTGGGAGACAAATTAGTCCCTTAGATTTGAAAAATCCCAAATTTGTCTGTTAAATTTTACAAATAGGGACAAGTTAGTCCCTTCATCAAATTGTTGTTTGAACTATTAACAGAAATGTCCATGTGTTCTGTTAACTTGCTTCCATGTACTGTTAAATTTTACAATAGGTTCTAACTAGCCTCACTCTTCTGTTTTAAGCAAAACAAATGACAACTTAAATCAAAATATTTCTTCTTAGCACAAAGCTATAATGAGACAGAAGATGAAGAAGAAGATCTAAAAGACTTCGTTTAGAGGAGTGAGACAAATTAGAATCACTACGAAAATTAACAGTACACGTAAGTAAGCTAACAGAACACAACTCATATAACAATTTTACGAAAACACTAAGGGTCTGTTTGGTTTGCTGTTTTTAGTTTTCAATTTCAAGTTTTCAGTTTGCTCAGTTTTTCTTTCACAAACACTGAAAACTAAACCTGAAATCAAAAGCTAAAACAAAGAAACCAAATGCGCTCTAACTTGTCTCCATTTATGAAATTTAAGGCTATGATTGGGAGCAAAAATTTGGGGGAAGAGGCATGGAAAGACAAGGACACCATATCAAATGGGTGTTTGAGAGTTAAACAATTAAGAAGGGAAGGATCAGCAATGAAGAGCCCTCCTCCCCATCAAATTGAGTAGCCTTATTGACCCTCCAAATTGAAGGGTTTGGGAAGGACAATTATTATTTGGTAGGAGAATTTCCCCCCAAAATTAATATAATTACTATTTTGCCCATATAAAACACAACAAAACAAAAGGGATATATATGTTTACAAGGGATACAATTGGAAAACAAAATTTAGTTGATATTCCATTCACTTCATTAAATTTACAACTCCCAAACAAAAACACATTAACTCCCCTCCCTTCCTCCATTAAACTCCCAAATAAGGGGTTGGCACCACTTTAACCATTTCATTCTATATTTTTTCATTCCTTGCCATTATTGACCACTCCCTTCCCTCCATTTTAAGTCTCTTAATCATAGCCGTACATTCATCAAGAACGAACAACAACAGATA
>JAVHNL010000185.1:0-25000 GCA_031216105.1 Dalbergia cultrata | reverse complement strand
ATCTATGCATGACTACTATAAGTTGGCAAGTACAAGGCGTGATTTTGTATAACGCATGGCAACAAAAAGACTACACACAATATTAACCAAGATAATCTTGAAGACCAAAAAAAGATCGTTCCAGTGAAAAAGAACATAAGAATTAACATTCAACATATAAAGTCCCACAAGAAACTTCTCATAACTTAATCTTTCCATGGAAATCCCCATCACTATGATTACAACTATTATTTTTATAAAAGAAGAGATTTTATTAACAAGAAAAGAAGAATATTTCAGAGAGCATGGAGGCCAAGACGCCAAATCCTATCCCAGTATGATTACAACTACTGATTATCACTTTCATCTAAAGTTCCACATCAAGCAAAGAAAAACAGCACTAGATCCTTCTTCCAATCCCACATGTCCACAACAATATCCATAGCATACAAAACTAACTTTTGTAGCATAAACTAGGAATGCATGAAGACATTTGCATGCTCGGCAAGGATACTCTGTTGAACAAGAGAACATAATATTCTCCCCCACAATATGTATATATAAAATATTCTCCACTATTGAATTAGTAGAAAAATATAACGGGAGAAGGGTGGAACGATCTTTTTTTTTTTTTTTTTCCGTTTCCCAGGGAAGAGAGTGAGCCTCGGTGCAACGGTAAAGTTGCTGCCTTGTGACCTGAAGATCACGAGTTCAAATCCTGGAAATAGCCTCTCGGCAAAGCGAGGGAAAGGCTGCATATATCTACCCTTCCCAAACCCCACCTAATGGAAGCCTCATGCACTGGGCCACCATTTGGTTTCCTAGGGTATCTACAGCCAACAACAATGACTAATCCATTCAAGGTGGGAGCTCCCCTAAGGGGATAAACCTCGGGCTATAAGACCCATTCTATACACACCACCGAGAATCAAACCCCTACCTAGATGCTTAAGAAGCCCAATTAGCTACCAATGGTGCTAGGCCTCGTGATTTAAGGGTGAAATAATATGTGGTTGAATAGCTTAGATTCAATAGGTGCTTGCTTGAGTACATAGGTGTAGATAATTAATGCTAACTATTTCCTCTGACCATACTTCCAATGCCACATTAAGCACATGCTAAAACACCAATTGCCGGCCATTATTCTTAAGATCCCCAAAATAGAAGAACATGAAAGAATTCTTTGCACGCTTGTTGAGGTTACTCCCTTAAAGAAACCATGAGTTGAATACCAGAAAGGGGCCATAAAGACAACCATATAGGCAAGGTTTCTCCTTGAAATTTGAGCATTTCTCTCAAAACAAAAACACCAGAGGGCACTGCCATATTTAGCACACCGCCACAAATCTTTGACATAATATCAATGAGAAGAAACAGCTATAATATCAATGAGAAGAAACAGCTACAAACTCTCATTACAGAAATTGATTCTAGGTGGAAATGATCAAACAGTTGATAGGCAGTTTTAAAATAGAAGTGCATTGCTTATGATTTAATCAACATATGACAGAGAGAATCACGTGTCTGGGTCTCAATTCCTGTTTCCAAATCAGTTTAACATATTTTAAATAAATGAATGATGTAAAAACAGGGACTACAAAGAAACTGTTGTTATCAGTTGCATTTACCGCATAATCCTCAAACTATTGAGCTTATCTCATTTATCTAAGCAAGAATTAACTCCAATTTAGCCTTGGCATCCTAAAAAATTCAAGTATGTGCAACCACCAAAAATCAGAAAGACTCACACAAGAGACTAGATGTATGTAACCCAATGATTGGACTTCTCCAGGGCTACCTCACTAAGTCTAGAACGAGTTTGCTAGCTATTTCATACAACAACCATTAACAGATTGATAAAGCAGAGGGTCGTCACTCTATCCTAAAACCTACTACATTGCCAGTCTAAAAATTGATAATGTTATTTGCTACCAAGACTGTGAAAAGTGATAAACAAGTGTACACAAAGAGCTCTGTAGTAAAAAACCTGCCGTTCAATAATTGCTCTGGCATCATTGCCCTGTCGCAACCATCCATCATTAATAATCTTGAAAGCTTCATCACGGGATAGGAAGGATGCAAAGAAATACTGCCAAATCAATAAGTGGATTAAGACATTAGACCATAACTAAGCACAAACAACAAGAGAAGGGAAATAATAATCAGGGCAAAAATACATTAAATATGCAGTGTAGCATAAGCTATAATGTCTCTCCATGTCAATGATACCTTCCTGCTCCCAGCAAGAATCTCAATGGCATTGGGAAAGAGCCCTGCTGTTTTTGCCCTACGTACACTTGTGATTTCTGGGAGTGGGATTATTCTCTGAAGCAAAAATCATTGATGTTTCCAAGATGAAGAGAAAATTGAAAAATCAAAACCAAAATCACAAGTTGAAACACTGTAGTAAAAATCATGGAATGATATTCCTGTCACCATAGCATATTATAAGTAGATATAAGTGTAATTCCTCCCACAAACATGCTCAACAGATACAAATAGAAAAGGTTTGAATGTATTATTTTGTTAAGCAGCTTACCTTTGTTTCAAACCCAAATATGTTCGAGTAGAAACAGATGAAGTTGACAAAGAGGTACATATGACCCTACAACCAGCAAAATTAGTAACCAATTAGGAAAACAAATGAAAAGGCAAGATGCTAGCTTATTCAAACTTGTTTTTAAATCATTCAAGAAACACATGAAAAAACACTTTAACAGTTTAACTTATTTTTAACCAAAGGTAAAATTCAGCTAAGTGATTTTCAAACCAAAAAGAAAATGTGCCTTGAGAATTAAGATCATTACCATTGGACAATGAAGCATGACAAGAATATTACCTGAATAAGTATGTTTTCCTGGAGGGCACAATTGAAATCTTCAATAAGGACCTAAAGAAATGAGAACAAATAAGAAACACCTTCAATTAAAGGAAAAAAGAAAAAGGAAGATCATTCTAAGTTCACAAGCATGTAACTCAAAAACTATAAGTGCATCTCAAAGAACAACTTTTTGCTATATTAACGTGGTTCATCGGTGGATGTAAGAAATCCCTTGACAAGGAAGAAAGAATTGAACTCAACAGTTGTTTATCCATAAGAATGCCTTATTTTGGTTAAGTACAAAACGCATGCACCTGGCTAAGGAGAGGGAAAGGGGGCTTGCTGGGGATCAAACCCCTGACATCAACATCACATTAAAGTCTAAGAGAGTTAGCTTTTTCATTAGTCTTCGATTAAATATGTTCCTGTTTGTATAAATGGTGCAGAATTAATTTTGGAAAAAATTTACTTTCATAAGACTGATTTTCTTGTTTGGGGCAATCATCTACAGGTATTGTAAGAATGAGAGTTGCCTACAAACCATCAGGACAACATTATTTCTAGCAGTGAAATTACCAAAAATAAACTATGATGCATTGAGTTTTGGGTAAAATATACATAATCGTTTTGTTTCATGAATTGTTCATGCAATTTTGGACCAGAGGTGGTGGTGGCTAGGTAAAGCCCACCCCAAAGTGGCATGACTCCAAGATTCAAACCCTTGACGTTGCTAGTAACTCCATCCAAAATTCGATCATAAATTTGTTTGGGTAAATATACAATTTTAATAAAGAACAAATTGGTACATTAAATCCAAAATATGTTCTATCCCAAAGGCTTCACGAGCTAAGCTAATCACGTTAAGCTCCCAAAATGCACTATGAGGGCCAGGATGCACTCCATACTTCCAGAAAACACAAATGTAGAGGCAAATGATATCCTCTCATTATATCATGAACAAAAAACATATTAAAAAAAAAAAAAGAAACTAAGGGAGAAAGAAAAGTAAAATAAAAAGATAAATTGATCAGAAACACATATGATATGTGAAAAATGAAAATGTGAATAGACATACTAATGCCAACTATTATATTATATAATGATAATGATAACCAGTAAACCAATTAACAAATCATTCGCTTTGAATTCAATTCTATTCACTTTGAAATCAGGCTGTAAGAAATTATAACAGCGATTTTGAAGGTTGACAATCACTCACTTCCTCCTGTGGAAGGCGAAACAACTGACGATACTCTTCGCTCTTCAATGCTTCTGGAGACTGTAAATAGAAGAAAAAAAAGCACAATAATTATATAACCTGATCATAAATATGTCAAACTTTAACCAAATTTGTATTGCACTTAAATTTGAATTTCTCTTTAATTTGAACAAAAGTTTAGAAGATTTCAGAGCCAACTAAGACAACATAGATATCCTAACATCAAAAGCCACAGAACCTCAACATTCTGAAACTGCCCAAAAATAAATAAATAAATGGCTTTTTACTATTCATAAGATAATTAAGCTAAATTTAGCAGAAGTTCCAATAGAGTGATGAATTATAATACACACAGCATCATCGATTGAAGTGAGTCGAAGAAGAATCGCGAATGCAGCAAGAGCAGCGCACCGACACGAAGCGAAACGAGGAGAGCACGATAGCGCGAAAAGAGTGAAAAGGTACCTGAAATTCAGCGTCTCTGTAGAGGCTCGGCGAGGAATTGGAAGAATCGTTGCGATCGACGGTGTCATCAGCGGAGTTTAGCGGCGATGGAGAGGCGTCGACGGAAGAGGCGGCGGAGGTTCTGGAAGGAGAAGGATCCACCGGCTGCGGCGGCGGTTCGGTCCTCCCACCGCCGACGCCGACGGTTGCGGTGGCGACAGCAGTGGAAGCCATACAAGAGTGGAGAGAGTGAGGGTAGATCTGAGAAACTTGGGTGGAAAATGAAGAATGGGAAATAATTGTTGGTGGGGTTTTACTGTTTTAAGTGGCGTGAAAGAAACTAAAAGAGTAAGAAGACGAAGAAGAAGCATTGTTGGAGATTTTTACACAACCCCACCATGTGAGACAAATTTCAACCTTTTAAATGACAAAGGGCTAATTTATCCGGTATATTTTTAAGAAATCAATTTCAGTATCTTGTCAGCAAAATATTAGAAATATCCAATAAATTAATATTTTTTAATAGAAAAAGAAAGTTATTTCAACACACATAATTTGATTTGAAGTGATGATGGTCGCTATTTATTACATCCATTAATCATATTTCATAGTCATAAATTGAGTTTTCTTTGATTATTTTTTTAGTTAAGATATTAGAATACAGGGAATAGACAGAATAAAAGTCAAACTCGCAAATCTACATAACTTACTTATACTAGTTTATTAGTAGACTCTGAGATCATTTATGAGATTCTTTGCTTGTTGAAATAACTATTTTTTCAAATAAATTAATCACTTAAAAAATTATAAATAATTTAGTTGATCTTGTACATTTGAGGTTTTAAATTGACAAGTAGTTTTTGATAAATTTTTTTTGTAATAGATTAAATTTACTCAATTTAATTTTTTTGAGAATAACCAATTTGTCTAATTTAAATAATGGAGAAGAAACTAGGAGAGGAAGAAGAAAAATTGTTGGAAATTTTTTTAAAAAAGAAATCAAAGTATAATTCCTATATAGTAATGGTGTAAAATATTTTTACATTATTATTTAATTAAATAATATTATTTCCATAAATTTTTAAATAATAATTATGAGACTTAATATTTTTACTTATATATCAATTGAATAACAGCATGCTTAACACAAATTAAACTCTAAAATTTATCGAGAGCTTGAGTTCTAGTTTTTGTTTGGTTTGGGCGTATGAGTCAACGTCAGTAGCTACGCGTGAAGGTCGTCGTTGTCATGGTGATGTTGACTATCAAGCGTGGCTTTTCTTCTATTCTGCCGGTGTGCTTCAAATGAGTTTGTTGTGACGTAGCCGTAGAGGTTACGCATAACACCAATTGCTCTTTCGCTAGAAATAGGATAGGATAGGTAAAGTGTCAATGGCATTGACCTCCATTTAAAACTTGCATCTTTTTATTTTGGAAAGTTACGGTGACTTTTCCCATAAACATCAGTTTATTAGTTTAAATGATAAAAAAATAACACATAAATACAGATAACTGTTATAATATTTTAATAATATTTGACATATATATATCAATTAAAATACTCATTTTTATCATAAATTATAATTATAAGTTTCATTTTATATGATAAAAAAATATTTTATTGACTCAATATGCTAAATGCTATAAAAATATTATAATTTTATCATTAATAATATATATATATATCTTATGATATCTTTTTGGATAAGTTACATAGACTTCTTTTGATATCTATTAATATTACACCTATACCCTCGTAGATTTCAAATTGAGGCAAACATCCCTCTCTAAACATACTTTTCAAAATTACAATTTTATCTATCATCTTCTACCTCTACCCATACTGTTTTAAATAATCTAGTCTTTCCAAAATATCAATAACTAGTTACAACGGTAAAAAACAAGACTTTGAACAAGTATAAGTCTTGCCAAAACAAAAATGGCAAACTGCAAAATCGTTAATACAGATGGTGGTGGGGGTAAGTTGAAATCGAGAAAGAGAACAATCTAAACTTTAATCTGCATTGATTGGCAAGGGGAAGCAATGAAAGGTGTAGATCAAGGTGAGGCAGCACTTGGGGAGGACGGAATAGGAGTCAGTATGGAGGCCTCGCAGCTATTTGTGGAGCTGGAGATCAAAGGAGGATGATGGGAGTAAGGGCTACCATCAAGGCTATGGTTGGATGCAGTGATGGTTGCAATAGATAGGAAGGAGGACGGTGGTTTGCATAAACAGGGCCGAAAATAGAGGTGGCAATTGAAAGACAACAATGGCACTAGGACAACAAGGGAGGCGGCAAAGGCTAATAGTGGGATCAGATGTGATGGTGGGTATGGGGTGTATATGACCCGTCCCGTCCCATCAACCCGGCCGGGCCCGAAGCTAATTTGGACGGGTTCGGGTCTTGAAATTTGACCCGGTGCGTTTTTGGTGGAGTTCGGTCATCGTCGGGTTGGCTGACTGACGAAGTCAAATTATCCCTTAAGAGATATATATTTTTATAATAATTTATGAAAAATTATAAGATTTTAAAGTTCAATTAATACATTTTATATAACTTGATATTATTTCTACATTGATATGATTTATTTTGAAACATATATCGTAAAATATCTCTAAAATTTTGATTCTTACTTATAAAATTTTATAACTTCATTATGTACAATATCTAAATTCATGTATATTGTTTGATGCCGGGTTGACCCGGTACAACCCGGGACATAGTCGGGTCATTATCGGGTCAGGTTCAGGTTTTGAAAATTAACCCGGTATAAAAATCGGGCAGGGTTCGGGTCTTGTCCAACCTGACCTAATCCGTCCCTTAAACACCCCTAATGATGGGTGTGGCAACTATTGCAATGGTGGGTCTCAAGGTAGGTGTTGGGATTTTCAAGTGAAGAATCTGAAGGTGTAATAGTGTGACTGTTTTTTTTTTATATATATTCAAGGATTTAGGGTTTTGGCCATGGCTGGTGGAGAGAAATGACATCCAATAAAAATAACATCAATTAGCAATGGTAATTTAGTCATTTTATGCTTTTTTATTTATTAGAAATTTAAAATTTAGGGCTAAGGGGTTATTATAATGACATTAAATAAATTAAGGAAGTTGAGTGTCAATTTAACATCTAGGAGCATGGAGGTGAGTACCGGCTGAGATTATTGATAGGAGTTGTCGCTACCTTCTCAAATTAAAATTAATTTTATGCTAAGTTACATAAAATATATAGTAAATGGTGCAACATAGGTCGTCTATCAAGGATGCTATGTCACTTGGCTGGAAATTTGGGGGTTTTTAAGAATTGAAATTGAGAAAATTAAAATTAAATGGGAATGAATTTGGAATTAAAGGCACTAGTGCAAGGTATTTGTAGGATTTAAACTAGTTATCGCAGACCAAATATTGAACACATTAGTGGCTATTAGTAAATAATTACTGGCAATTATACTAGTGATCGATCAACCTATAAAATTTAACCAATGCAAATAACTAACAAATAGGATCCCAATTTAATTAGAAATCACATTTATTTAAAGTATCAATTACTATAGCCTAGCCACTAATCGAAAAGTTAATTCTAATGTATTTTTTTAAACATAAACCAATTAATCAATCAATTTATACCCAAAGAGTTTACCTAAATGATGATCATTAATTTAGTTATTCCAGTAAAAATTGTATCAATCGCAACAATAATTATAAAAATAGAAAATAAAGAAAATTGAGAAAACTATTGCATTTAATATAAAAAGGATCTCAAACATCATCCTAATTCATCCGGAAACCCTTACACTAATAAGGAAATCTACTCCTCCATCTCTAGAGGATTACAATAATGAAAATAAAAGAGTGCTTAAAGACAATAACAAGGATCCTTATCATAATCTCCAAGAACAAAGTACATTTACTAATAGAATCCCTGGAAAGAGAAAAATAGAGAAGAAGAAGATATAGAGAGAGAAAGAAAGAAAGATAATCGTAGCTAACTAAACTGTAAATCCAAACCTAAGATAAAATTATGTCTCAATCCCTTAAATATTGCTCTTTAAAATAGTCCAAAGTGGGGGCCAAAAACAGATTAATTATCTGTAATCTCGTTATTGATCTTTAAATTGTACATATCCTCTTATGGTTTATCAGACAAATGAAGTTTTTTTAAAAGCTGACCAAAATTAGCTTTAAGTGGGAGATTGTGAAAATAACTAAAGCTATTTTTTGTATGTGTCAAATGAATGACAAGAGTTTCCTATTCTTGTGGAAATGAAAGAGAGATGGTAAGGCTTCTACATTGGTGCTACCACAAGCTTTTTACAAAAGAAAGAAAATTGTTTTCATTCTCTCATTTCGAATGGATAAGAATAGAGAGGCTCTCTTATAAATTGAGCTCTCACTCTTTCTTATTTCATCAAGTCATCCAGAGAGAAAAATATAAGAGTTTCTTTAAGAGGTAATCTCCTATGTATAAGAGAGAAGTGTATTATCTTTTAAAGAGAAAGTATTATTGTTATCTCCTTGTAATAGAGAGAAGTTATAATACTCAAAGAAAGTTATTTAATTCTTTCCATATATTGTGTAGAGTTTCCATTTTCTTACTTTTATATTTTAGCCATATCATATGTCTGGTGCCTAACAGTGTCAACCTCCAAACTCTCCTAATTTAAGTATTTTAGATCTTGGATTTTTCAATGTTATCCAATCCATACAACATAAGAAGTGCCTTGAAGCTTTTGATGAGTTTATCAATGCTGTTGTTGAGTCATTTGAAGCTTTTCTAGTGAAGTCGAATCATAAGCTTTTTAAATTACAGTCATGAATGACAAAAATCATGCGAACAAAACGTTCAACTAGATACAAATTTGTCATATTAGAAAAGCAATGTTAGAATATGAAGGTGAACTTCCTTCTCAAATGAGATTTGACTTTACTTTGGTACAAAATGTTCTAGATCATTTGATTGAGTTTTATTTTTGTGTCATGCTAAGAAAAAGTTCGAATAGATACAAAATTCCTCATATTAAAAAGGTAAGGTTATAACGTGAAGATAAGCTTCTTCTCAAATGAGATATGATCTTGCTTTGGTATAAGAAGTTATAGATTATTTGAGTTGAGTTTAATTTTTGGATTTACGCTTATGTGACTAGGATATGGTGACCTTTTTTGAGAGAATTTTGTTACTAATCGGTCTTTTTAAATTTTATCATCTAAATTTGAACTGTCTTTCATTGTTAGTTTTGTTATTTTTAAAATTAGCAATATATAATTGAAATAAGTTTTACTCAATTTAGATGTTTTTTAGCAACACTTAAAAAGAAAAAAAAGAGCAATAATACTATAGGATCAGTTTATGATCAACCCTATATATGATAAGTGATAACATATCAATCATTTAAAACACAATTTAAAGTTAAAAATATATAAATATTATAAAAGTACACATTGAAACCATGTCACATATGAGATTCATTATAAATTTGAGTCTATATTAATTCTTTTCCAAAAAAAATATTGTAGCACTCATCTTTTTTCCTTTTGTGCGCCTGAAGTGTAAAAAGACCACAATCTTGGAGTTGGAACTCCTAAAGAATCGACAATCGTGGTGTGTGTATACTTACTAAAATCGTGGTCTTCAAAATTACACCCCAAAGATAAAGTGCTAAGACAATTTTGCGGGATTTGATATGAAGTAGGTGGTTTAAAGAAGCTGATGAGCAAAATGGAAGCAAATTAATAGGAGTGACTGTAAGGGATGATGTTAATTTACTATAGGAGTTTTGTTTTGTTTTGTTGTGTTTTTTTTTTTTTTTGACGTTTGTTACTTTTCTTACTGTTGCTATTATGTTTATCTTCTATAAGACCGTTTTGGTGATGACTTTTCTCTATTAAGTGAACTCTACCAACAAAGTCCAGTACAGTTGATAAAGTGGCTGATACTTTAAGTATGTGTCAGGGATTCAACTCCTGCTGTGTGTATAAAAAGGGACTTTGTTGAGAGAGACAAAATCTACTTCGATGATCTCTACGCCTCGAAGGTATTAGTTTTCAGTTGCCGGCCAAAGATATCTTTGAGCAATAAAAAAAAAAATTATGTGAACTCCTCTCTGGTTCTGCGTTGAAAAGTGGATCTTTGATGGATATACACACACAAGAATAAGGGTGGACAGCCCAGGACGGGTTTGCATCATCTCTTGATGCCTTTCATGAGAAGAAGACGCTCACTTGGCCAGGAAGCCTGCACAACAATTAGCCTTGCACCATAGTCCAATCCTTGTTCTTTAATGTTACTTTAGAAAATTCAAACAACAAAACCTCACGCTTTGAAAACAAACGGAGGAACAGGAAAAAAAAATCATTTAATGGAAACGACAGGGCCAGCAAGCCACTCGTCATTATAGTTTTCTTATTTAGGTATAGAAAATGATTCATTCTGGTTTTACTTTTTCTTTTCTTCCCTTTTCCAAAACAGGATGGTCCTGAGCTCTACTGAGATGTTTCATAATCTTCTAGGCCCTATTTGTTTTGTGGTCTAATCCAGGCCCAATTATAATATCCATTCTGATACAGCAACTAAGCCCAATTTAGCCAATGGGCCATAAAGCCTACTCTGGTATGTTGGGTCTGATTTTTTTTCAGCTAATGTTTTGGGTCTTCAGCTGAAAAAAAAGAAAGAAACAAATCATGACCAATAATCTTAACAATAAGAAAGAAGCTGTTCGCCAATTAGCAGTAAACTGACTTAATTTCTAGCGAGTCCTATCTGAGAGAGGAGTTTCCATGATTCTTGCTATTGAAAAGTCCAATTTGCAAGAAAAATCCTCAAGTAATTTTTTTTATTAAATACTTAAATTTAAGATGATAGATATATAAAAGAAAATATTAGACATACACAAATTACTTTTGTTTTGATTTTTCAATAAAGAATAAATTGTAATATTGCAATGTAAGGTTTGAGAAATATAACTGTATGTATATATATATATATATTATGAAATTGTTTTACGAAGCTTGTAATTATAAGTTATTTTGAATTTAAAATAAGTTAATCGAAGCTATAATTTTGCAAGTATTTTAAGCACATTAAGAAATTGTTACCACTCTAATTTTATTTTCAACCAAGCTTGGCCAGCTTGGGATAAATACTAGATAGAATTTTCTCAAATACGCATTAAGAGAACCTTATTACAATAAATTGCTAAATTGTTTTGAATTTTTAAGGAGGTATAAGAGGAAGAAACATTAAATGTCCCAAGTTACAACGTTCCCTTAAAGAATGGCATCCCAATACACAGGCGTTACAAAATGAAATTTCCAAATTATTTTGGAGGAAGAAATTTCCAATTGCCAATTTCCAATTCTTATTATTCCGGTACCTGATCAACCTTCCAGAAACTTTACTAAAAGAAAATTATCTAATTACCAGCTCTTCTTTTTGTCTCTTTGACCAAGAACCACCAAAAAATAAAAAGACAAAAGGCGAGCTAAAGAGAAAGGAAAGAAAAAAAAGAGGTTAACCTATCTTCCAAGTTTAGTGCAGGATTAACTAGTTAAAATCCCTGACAAAACAGCCGCTAAGAAAAAGTTTCCTTGTGGACCAAATTCCATCTAAGAAAGGAATCATGCAAGAGCCCACCTTTGAATGTCTTCCCACTTTCCCTAATTCCAATACCTCAAGCTCTCACTTTTTCAAACCTCTAATTTGCCAACTTTTCAAAAAGCAAGGAACAACAAAGTGCAAACCCCACATTCGAATAAATAAATAAATAAATAAATCAGAAGGGCCATTCTTTTTTGGAAAATGTGGGTGTGGAGTTTCTAGTTTCAGTGATAAAATATTAAGCTAATCATTTTCATCACTATGTGAGTGCCTTCATGGGATTGGAGTCCCTCGGTTTGAACACAACCTTGTCATTATTACTATAATCCAATTCACATTTTGGCCATATAATATTCTCCACAAAAGCTTCCTAATGATGCTTAGCATCATTCACCTATATTTTCTCCTCCTCACCCAAAATTTGTTTTATTAACCATTCTCATTCTAATATTGTTGATTTTGACTAAACATAGCTATAGTCTTTTAAGTCATTGGATTCGTCTTTGTCCAAATATGTCTTCTACAGGTGTAAGCGGCGGGAGATAAGATAAGGAAATATTGGATTTGATTTGAACCTACTAAACTCAATATCATGGTTGTATATATGCTCAAGGTTGGAGATCCCGATGGAAGCAAAATGCAAAAATTATTGAAAAGTTAGGCCCCATTTTCAAAAGAACCCAAGCTGTATAATACCAGGGGAACTTATCAAAGGGCAATGCTAACAAACGGTTAGCTGCAGTTGTGAGTAAGCTGCATTGCATTGTTAAAAAGAGGGTCAAGATCTAAAATCTAAATAACATAATAAATTAATTATTAGGAGGACCTATTGATTGCAAAAGTTCTCGATAACAGAGATATCTTAAAAGGAGAAAAAAAAGAAAAGAAGAAAGACACACACACAATGCCTAACACAGCGATTGCAGACTGTCCTATTAAAAGGAGGTGGGTAATGTGACTAGTTGAATTGCAAAACTATGGTAACATTTTCGGTTAATATTTCTTTTGGTTCTTAAAATTACATATGTAAATCATTTTAATTTTTAAATTTATATTATTGATTCCTGATTTTGCAATTATAAATTACTCTAGTGTTTGAAACTATAAATGATTCATGCCGGCCCTTTAAATATATATCATTAAATCAAATTAACATCTAAAAATAATAATTTTGATTCATACTAATTTAATAATTTATTAGAATTTGCCAACCAAAGATCAACGTGACTTACTATTACAAAGTTAGTTAGGTTTTAAAATTTAAAAACTAAAATAACTCATGTATATAGTTTAAGTGACCAAAATTAGTGAACATTAATTTGGAATGATATTTAAACCTATAGCCTAGTAGTTGTATTTATCTCTTGCATCTTTAAATGAATAGTTTCATATTCGATTCCCACCTTCTTCTTACATGTTTAACTTTTCCTAACTTTTTATTTTCATTTGAACAAAATATTCGAATTAATTTATCAAAAAATACATCAAAAGATAAATTAGTATCTTATAATTTGAAAGTTTCAAATTATTCTCTCATATTTAAAGAAACGAAAACAAATTATTTTTTCTGTACAATGAAAAAAAAGGGGGACAAATGGATCTTCCATGCATAGGAGGAGGAATGATTCATTAATATTATAATTTGAGAGAGTAGAGTAAACTTTCACTCTTTCAACTAGTAACATTATTTTTCACCAAGAAACTTTTACTCTTTCAACTGGTAATATTATTTTTCACCGAAAAATCAGAATGGTAGAGCTGGACGCGCTAAGAGAGTGAAGTGGTATGCACGCGCCATCCCCGAAATCCAAAAGAGAATCAGAGAAAACGGCTTGACGGTGATGAGAGAGAGAGAGAGAGAGAGAGAGAGATGCAAGATGCAGATTGCAGGTGAAGTACTCTCTCGTCTCCCTTTGAAAAGAAGTGTGTACCTTAAAGAACCGGCACTGTGGGTCCCACCCTAATGCTGCTGCCCCACACCCTTCTCACTAGCTCCACCTCTCTTTCTCTTTACTTTTCAAGTTACATTTTTTTTATTTTATTGGTGAGCATTAACTTAAAATTTTGATTCAAGAGGATATTCACCCATTTTAATTCAGTAATTCAAGTTCGCTGAGTGGAGTAGAAGACGGAATAGGTGAGTGAGTCAATTTTAATTTGTTTTGAAGTTTTAGTCAACAATTTATGTAATAAAAAATAAATATTAGTGTTAATATATTATTAGTAATGAATTTAATAATATAAAATATTTTTATATAATTATCAAATTAAAATGTCTGGACGTGACTCGTTAAAATTGAACCTTATTAATATATGATTGACTAACAGTATATTATTTTTATATTATTGATGTATTAAAATTAATTTAAAATAAATTATAAAAATATTGATAAAAATAAAAAACATTCATTAGATAGAGCTACCGAATATAATACACTTACTAAAATAAATAAATATTTTGCATCATTTTAATAAGTTTAATTTATGCATACTAAAAGATTAAGATATTTTTAAACTTTTATCAAATCAAATTATTTTATTTGTATAATTTTTTGAGTAGTATGGATCTTAATCGTTTTTATTAATATAATAAAATATAATTAAATAATGGTATAAAAAAATTACACTACAAAAATTAAACTCCATTTTAATTAGTAAAAATTGCAACGTCAAAAGAAAATCCTAGGTAATTGGCAATTTCTTAGGTATCCATTCGCACATACCAAGGCAAAACAACCAAGCAACATCAGTACATCAGTTACATGAGAAAGAAAAATAATAATAATAAAAAGTTATTATTAATAATTAATCATCAATAATAATAAAAAAAAGGCAAAAGCTGTAACCATAACTATCACTTTAGTTGAAGGCAGCGACCACACCAGACCCACTGCCACAGCCACAGCCCAGTAACTACAGCTCCCTTCTCCAAACTCACAATAACAAAAAAAATAAAAAATAAAAAAAGCTTCATTCATTGAATTGAGTTTTTCATTCCTTCACTCTCTTATTACCATTCTTGTATGTTCACAACAACTCCTTCAGTCCTTCACTTTGAGAGAGAGTGTTTGTAAGGAAAACACTGGAAACAAAGCAAAACCCATAACTTGGTTTTTGTCCTTCATTTTTTCAATGCCTGGTTTGTATCTCTCTTTTTTGGGAGCCTAGATCTCTCTTTTGCTTCACCATTTTTTTTTCTGCCAATTTCCGGTTATATATATATATATTGGTTTTTGGGGTTTTATAAGCAATGAAATAGAATGGTAATGTGTAATGGTGTTTTCCATTTTGGCATTTATACACCTTGTGTGTGTGTGTGTGTGTGTGCTTTTTTTTTTTGTTTTTTTTGGTCGTGGTTCTTTTTTGGTTACTCTCTACATTCTTAGGAGACTAGATTTTGGTGTATTCCTGTTTATATGAATCAATACCTTTTTATTTTTTTTGGAGTTGGTTTTGATGGCAGATGAAGTAAATGTTCGGATGATTCTGTTCACTATGTAATTTCCTGATCTGCTGAGCTTTCATTGATACCTTCCTTCTTTGGGGGTTTCTTGGTTAAGGGTTTGGCATTATGAGGCAATCTGAGTAAAGAATTTGTATACCTTTGTTTTTTTTTTTTGTTTAAATTATCATCAGCATCCAACAAGCTCAATTACATTCCAGTACCATTTCACTGTCTTTGCTCTGTGTAGCTTTGGAGCGGGTTGGTTTCAGTTTTCATTTTCTGTGTTCACTTCCTTTGTTTTCTATTTTCAAAATTTTGTGAAGGAAATAGTGAAAACTGAATATACAAAAAGTTGAAAACGGGAAATTCTGAATTTTCCTATTTCAAACCGATTTCTCTGTTTTTCTCTTGAATTTTCCTGTTTCCAACCGATTTTCAAGTATGTATAATTCTGGTTCCTGTATATTCAGAGGCTGTCTCAGTAACGAGCAATAGCTTCTACACAAGGCTCTGTTGTTGATGATCTTCATTTGAAGCTACTATTTGCATTTTCTACATGCGTCTTTTCTATGTTGGATTTAATTTGTGATGGTGGTTGTGCTTTTTTTACCAGTAGGATTACTTGGTTCTTTCTGTTGGCTAGTTGAGGATACGTTCATGAACATACTTTGTTTGTTAATGAATGGTTATTTATTACAATCTTAGTCTAAATAAATCAAGCTCCAATTGAGTGAACTTTATGATTTATTTGCAGGGTCTTCATAAATATAATTCTTTATGTGATGATATGTGATATTGGGAGGACATGGAGAGGGTTGCAGAGCCAAAGGCACTTCCTCGTAACTTGCCTATCCTAGTTGAGGTATCAAATGCACACATGACTGCTGTAAGAGAGGCTGGTCAGAGACTGAATGGGCAGGGTGTTTCAAGTGTCCATGGAAATTCAGCAAGAGAATTGAATCAGCTGTCCAAAGCTAGGGATATGCCTATTACGCGGCTGGCCTCGATCAGAGAAGTGGCTCAGTTGTCAAACGCACGAATGATTTTGGAAGGAGATGATATGGGATTCGAATTTGATAGTCAACCCTCCAGAGAATCTCTCCCCCGTGCACCACCACCCGGGACATGGAAAGGAAAGGCCTCTTTACTTGAACCAGAAGAACTGGTGCTTGATTTTGAGTCATTGAAGGGAAGCAGTGATTCATTTGAGGATGGTGGTTCGAGTCTATTTGCTGGTGCTAGTCATCCCCCGGAACCTGTTGATATAGATCTTATGAGAATGGTTTATGTGCCAATAGGTCAAAATAAATCTGAGCCTGGAGCTGGATGCTTAATGAAGAGCTTGTCCTTGAAGGGCCCTTTCCTGGAAGATCTCTCGATTCGTGTTCCTGCCAAAAAACCAAGTCCAGCTGTTCCTTCCCCTGAAGAAAGTATTGAAGAACTAAATGACATGAGAAATATATCCTCACTATGTTGGGGCCCTCGAGCATCTCAGAATACTGAGAATTCTCTACTTCCTCAAGATTCTGAGGAAAAGGAATGTGTTTGGGATGCTTCTTTGCCTCCTAGTGGTAATGTTAGTCCACTTAGTAGTATGGATAGTACTGGGGTTGTTACAGCAATGAGCATTGTTAATAGCTGTGCTAGTACATATCGAAGTGATGCAATCACTAGTGACGGCATGCTTAGTTTAGACAGGAACTGTGATAGTACTAAAGGGAGTGTAAGGGGGGATTCGCTAGAGAGTGCAAAAACTAGTGCTAGTCGGGCAAGTGATAGCAGTGGCCTTAGTGATGACAGCAACTGGAGCAACATTACTGGTAGTGCCAATAAGCCTCATAAAGGAAATGATCCTAGGTGGAAGGCTATCCTTGCCATCCGATATAGGGATGGATATTTGGGCATGAATCACTTCAAGTTACTCAAACGACTTGGCTGTGGTGATATTGGAAGTGTATATCTCTCAGAGTTGAGTGGAACCCGGTGTTATTTTGCGATGAAAGTTATGGACAAGGCATCCCTAGCAGTCAGAAAGAAGCTGACTAGAGCACAGACAGAGAGGGAGATATTGCAGTTGCTGGATCATCCATTTCTGCCAACTTTGTATACACATTTTGAGACTGACAGATTCTCCTGCTTGGTAATGGAATACTGTCCTGGCGGTGATCTACACACTTTAAGACAGCGGCAACCTGGGAAACATTTCTCAGAATATGCTGCACGGTATGCTTTATATTGGTTGGTCGAATTCCTTTACTTATGCTCTGTGTTAATTGCTTGGCATAACAAAGATCTGCTTTTGTACTATAATGATCAATGTTTCTTTTTATTTGTGTGTGTTTATGTGCATGTATTCAAGTATCACTTGTGCTATTATCTTGTGCTTTTCATGAAGCTTTACCTAGACTAGATAGATGATAATGTTCTTGTTGGAGAGTTCTCGAGAAAAATGATTTCTGAACTTCAAAAGCAAAATGAAAGAAAGAGTGAATTAAGAACTTCCAATTAATCTGCTTTTTGACTTCCCTCCTATTTTTCTTAATCTATGACATATGAGGTGAACAGGCTGAAACTTTACTATTATCAACTAACATAGAGTACATCTTTTTGAAATCTGAAAAGAATAGGAGAATGTGAAAGCATTTGTTTAACTATTTAAATTGATTGACCAACATGCACCGATTTTCTCTATGTGACACAATTTTTTATGGTATGGTACTTTTATCTCCAGGATAGAGGAAATTATTGTATTTTCTTCTTTTTCTTGATATATTATGGTGAGTTCAAGTTGTGGTTGAAGGTTGAATTCATTTTATAATGCTCATCCTTAAACTGTTTTTGCTTTTCTAAATGAGTTGCAAAACTGGTTTGTTGCTCTCTATAGCAGGCCTTTGCAGTTGAATATATGAATATTTGCATGTCCAGCACAAGATTATTATAATCATTTACATTGATATTTTCTCCATATGTAGCTTTTATGCCGCGGAGGTCTTGTTGGCTCTTGAATATCTTCACATGCTTGGAGTTGTATATAGAGACCTTAAACCTGAAAATGTGTTGGTTCGAGATGATGGTCACATAATGCTCTCAGATTTTGATCTTTCCCTTAGATGTGCCGTTTCGCCAACTCTTATCAGAACTTATGATGGTGACCCTTCAAAACGGGGTGGTGCATTCTGTGTCCAGCCTGCATGTATTGAGCCTTCGTCAGCATGCATCCAACCTGCATGTTTTATTCCTCGGCTCTTTCCTCAGAAAAACAAGAAGTCACGGAAGCCTAGAGTTGAGCCTGGGTTATCGTCCAGCACGCTTCCAGAGCTTGTAGCTGAACCAACTGCAGCTCGATCTATGTCCTTTGTTGGAACCCACGAATACCTTGCCCCTGAGATTATCAAGGGAGAAGGTCATGGTAGTGCAGTTGATTGGTGGACATTTGGAATTTTCTTGCATGAGCTATTGTATGGCAAAACCCCTTTCAAGGGGTCAGGAAACCGGGCTACGCTTTTCAATGTAGTAGGCCAGCAGCTCAAGTTTCCTGAATCGCCAGCAACCAGTTATGCCAGCAGGGATCTGATCCGGGGCTTGCTGGTGAAGGAGCCACAGCATCGTCTTGGAGTTAAGAGGGGCGCAACCGAGATCAAGCAGCACCCTTTCTTTGAAGGTGTGAACTGGGCATTGATTAGGTGCAGCACGCCACCTGAAGTACCGAGACCGGTGGAAAATGAGCCACCGATGAAGTGTGGACCAGTTGATCCTCATCCGCCTGGGGTCGGCAGCGCTAGTAAGAGGATAGTAGGAACTGAAATGAAGTCTGAGGGTAAATTTCTGGACTTCGAGTTCTTTTAGTTTGGGATTCCTCAATCTGCTTTTTGTTGTTGCCATTGTCAGTTTATTTTCACCAGAGAGCTAGCTGCTCAGCATCACCGTGTAATTTGAGCTTACCTTCCTTATAGTAGTAAAATTCCATTTCAGTTGGAAATATGATACCCCAAGTTTAGGTTAGGATTGATCTCCTTATCTGTTACCAGAATTCTTATGGATAATCCATAATTTAGTTTTTCAATACAGGACTTAAAATACTTCTCGTGAAAAATCATTGGTCCTATTACATTTTTGGGCAAGTTTTGTGAGATTATTAGGTGCAGCTGATGGCATTTGTTGTGCAGGGCATTTCTGGTTAGAGTTAAAAAGGTTTAAAATTTTCAGAGATGAGTTTTATATGTAATTTTACATATAAAGTTCATCTATGAAATTTTACGTTTTATTTTTACTCCCAACCAAACATACTCTTACAAAGTTTAGGGTGTGTTTGCTTCATTTTTTTGTTTAATTTTGGGAACAAATTTACTTTGAACTACTTATCTCGGTTTTTATTGGAAAGTTAACAAATTCTGTCTTTTAACTTGAGTGAAAAAATCGAAACAAACACACCCACTATTAGAATTGCTGAATTGCTGCTTTAGCTACTATACTATATATTTATTGTAAAAAAGTTGTATAATATGAAATGAGGAAGCACGCTGAACGGACACAGCTTTGACGGGAATGTCCACCTACTTCAGCAATTATGAGTTGTCTGAAATTTGGTACGAGTTATTGGGAGCTGAGAGAATAATTCGTTCGTTTTGTTTACTTCGAAAACATAAATATTTATTTGAACAATTAAAAAGTGGATATATATTGAGATTCACGTTTTATTACTATTGAATGATTGTTTTCACTCCTGTCATTTATTTATTAATTTATTATATCCAAAGATGATAAAATGAATATGTAAATAGATAAAAATAAATAGTGGCAATGATAATGAAGGCACGGTTACGATGAAGAAAGCTGGTGTGATGTTGTAATAAAAATCAGAAATAAAATAGTAGAAATGGAAGAAGAATAGTGCTATATTGCACTATAGAGAATTGGTTCAGCAAAGATAATAGAATACAAGACAGAAAATTAGGACACTATAGCACTCCTTACTCTTCTAAGCATAGACTTTGTCTAAAATGGAAAATACACTCTCATTCTACTCCAACCCAACAACTATACCCTTTTCTGTAACAAAATTCCTCACACACACAGGGCACATTCCCTGCCAGCACACACAAACACACAACAGGTCCAATATGTAAGTTAGTTAGGACTAAGGGGGCTCCACATGATTCACCCCAGACCCTGACCTGTATTATTCATAATACCCTTGTATTCTTTTTCTTTTATACAATATAATTCTCTTAGCTACTTGGTCTGTATCAAATTGGGTTGATGAGAAGGTTAACAACTTTATCTTCAAAAGTTGTATTGATGGAGGATTTGTACCTTTATCCTCAAAAGCTCCATAGATTGTATGTTTCGTGAGTGTAGGTAACTTGTATAAAAAATGTTTTTGGCAATGTGGAGTTCAAGGAACGTGATTTTGTACATAGTGGTTGTACAAAATATATTGAGTTTGTGAGATTAGGTCTATTTTGTATTTGAATTTGAGTGGTTTTTGTTATTTTTGGATTGATGATTGTTTTTTGACAGAATATGGTAGATTTATTAGTGATATTGTGAATGTATGCAGTACAAGCTGAATCATGTTAGATTTCTTATGCTCTTTTAATTTGCGTTGTTTAATAGATTTGTGAGGTGAAGAATTGTTTCCCGACACTTTGTTACAGAAAACACGCGCCTTTGTGTCTCTCTCTTATATAGTGAGATTGATCACCCATCTATGTAAAAAGAAACAAAAAAAAAAAAAAGAAAAAAGAAATCGATATCATTCATTCAATGACACACCTAAATACAGGTCTATTGAATAAACACATTACATCAAAAAACATGAAACAAACTAAACACTCATGTTCTTAATTCCCAACAAACCTGAAAAAATCCATTAAACCAAACACGAAAGCAGAGGATTTATGAACAACATTTATACAATCAATTACACTTACATCCCAAATTGCTAAGCATATCAGTAGTGTAAATTTTGTCTTTATGAATGGATAAGAGTATGTGCTAGTGAAATACTATAGGAAAAAAGTATAATAGTGATGCCCATTAAATCCGAAGATGACACTAGCGTATCACTTTATGGATCAAGCACTTACTATTAAAGCAAAAATTATAGCTAATAGCATATCATGAAGCTCATTTAATGCCACCATATTTTCTTTGGTACGCAAAGCATAACAGACCTCTTTGACTAAGGGCAACATCACATGCGGTTATCTTTCTTTTCTTCTCATAACCGTGTACATTACCTTCATGTGTCCTGATCATGATAAACTTCATGTCCATTCTGTTGGTGACATACATATTTATGATTCTTTGCATTTGAAGAATGTTTTTTATATTCCTATATTTGTTGTGAATTTTATCTCTATCCTTGCATTACTTAAAGATTTGCATTATTTAGTCACCTTTTTCAATGATCATTTTCTTATATAGGTCATAGCTTCTTAAAGGTGATTGGCAAGGCTAATATAGCATATTGTTTATAACTTATTCTACTTCAGCTAATGCAATACCTAACGCTTCCACAAATTGTACATTTCTAAATTATGTTTTAGTTTATAACATATTGTTTACAAGAGAACAATTCATACAAAAAAATGTATAATAAATTAAACATATTATAGTTTTAAAAATAAAAAATGTTATATTATATAATATTATATAGTTGGATTAGATAATATCGCTTTTAAGAATTAGATCCGATTCGATACAAGTGATTCATAACAAATAAGATCCAATTCAATCCAAACTATTGCAATTTTGATAGAGTTTTGGTTTGAATTGGATTGGTTTTGTTCTCTTATTGGATTGGGCCCATGTCACCTGACCGTAGAGTTGGGAAAGGAACAGGAAAAAATTGTCAATAAAGTCATTGGCCAGACAGAAGAAGCATAAGGGAGCCCAATCTACATTTCCCATATGGATAAGGGAGAAGGTGTTTCCACTTGGGATGATGGATAACGTACCTGCAAAAGGCTTCTCTCAAGATGAGGAACCTCAAATAGTCTACTTGCAGAGGGCTTCTCTCAAGATGAGGTACCTCAGTATTCTTGACTTTGATAATGGTCTCTTCTTCTTATTTATTCTCTGTTCTATTCTTGACTTTGACAATGGTCTCTTTTTCTTATTTATTCTCTGTTCTCACCATTGATAGGCAGCTCTCTAGAATACCGTAGGAACGCGTCCTAATGTTGTAACTTATGATGTGACCAGTATTGATTATAACTTATGGGTAATCAGTATTAATTTGGGTACTGCCAATTTATGTGCTGTTGTTATGGAGGGAAAGGTAAGGCATTCTTTCTCATAATTTGCTATTTGAGGACATCATTGTTGAATAAATTCATCATTCCCATAAAGAAAATTATACTGAATAATAACTTGAATATTAAATAAATACATTTATTTCATTTCAGGAATTTTATAAAAGGTATGTAACGCATCAAAATATTATTTCCCTAGATGTTTAACGTAACAAATTAAAATATTTTAAATAGTAACAAAAGTAAATAAAAGTAGTTAAAAATAAAGTTTTATATGAACCCAAAAAAATAATTAAGATACTGATTTAGCATAATCAATTTGCAAGTGATTCATCTTAAAAAATTTGATGAAAATTTTCAACCAGCAATCATATATAATATGAAAAATACTTCTTCCTTCAAAAATTTCATGCCAAATTTGTTTCATACTCACGTTCCATGATTAGAAGTTCTGAAATTTTCATGCAAAATTTTTTTCCCACTCACATGCAGAATTTATTTATAATCAATTCAAATCATATAAATATATTAAAAATTATACATTTTGAAAATCTCATGAAAGAAATATTTTTTCTCACATTACATGATTGAGATGAAATGAAAATCATATAAATACTATTTATTTCTTTCTCGCATTATTTCTTTCCCACTCACATTTCTTCCTCACATTATATAATAGAACCAATTGCATAATATAGGTAATCGCGATCTTTCGTACGAATTTTAAAATTTGAAGATGAACCAATCATGCCACCACATCCATTTGTATCAGTTTCCTTTCTTACAGTTTTGTTTATTCATATCCTGAAATTTGCCATTCTCCAATAAAATAATCTAGGAATTTTAATCACGAAGCCTAGTACATGCTTGGCAGTGTCTATGAAAAAGGTAAACAAAGACAATGATCCATGCTTCATCGAAAAAAAAAAATAATCCAAGAAATTTGACTGTACAGAAAGACAATCCCCTTTCCAATGGAATAAAAAAACAGAGGACAAAAATTCTTCATATCCAAACATCAAAATGTAACTGGATAGTAAGAGCAATAAGAGCCTGAACACCCCAAAAAAAAAAAAAAACCCTTATGGTTAAACTTGGATACTAAACAGGACCAAAAAAAAAAATCCTAAATAGAACAAATAAAATTACTTACTTGATGGCATATGAACGCGTACATACTGACTCAAGAGCCTCGGTGAATAAGGAAGAAAAACTAGCCAATGCCTGGAAAACTCCAGGCAAGCCTGTCTGCAGATTGTTGAGTGTCATAGCTCTTGTCGCCTCTACAGCCTTTGAATGCCTCACCATTTCATCTTCCACATGCCTTTGACACGCACCCAATTCCAGCTTCTTTTCGGCGAGCGGATCTCGGGCGTCCAATCCTTGTCCATTGTCAGGTGCAGAGTCAGGCAGGCTAATGCCCACCATGGAATACGAGCTGTAAAACTTCCTCTCTATGCTTCGCAAAGACGAAGATTTTGTCTCAAGCTCCTTGGAAGCAATCTCAGTTCTCTTTTTGAACTTGAGCTCTTCAGATTGCTTAGCATATATTACATGGACAACATTGATAAAGCTTTTGATGGCTTCGGACGCCACTGTGTCTGGGACACGGTCAAGAGCAAGCTTCCATTCATCACAAAAGGAAAACACATCAGATGACTCCCTGCTGTTGTTGACGCTGTCATTATTGACTGGAATAAGGTTTAGCTTAAACCAGCCATGTAGAGAAAGGATGAAGTCCCGCTGAAATTTTATGAGGCGGCAAAAACTGGAGTGCCAAGCGGACACAGCCGACTCGAGATCCCGAGTTGCCTGCCTGTGCAGTTCAGATGTTGAGTGGCCTCTAGATGATTGGTTCACGAGGCCACGGACTTGCTGCACAATGTTGCTTTGAATTTCATGGTACTGGTTCATTGATCGCCACATGTACATGATCCTACAATTAAGATATCACAATCATCAAAGAACAATATGTAAACAGGCACCCCAATCTTCAATTCAAGTAAAAATTATTAGGTAAACAATAGTATCTTCCTTCATATGTTTCACAACACTTTAGCTGAGTTTGTAGCAGTCACAGAGTTTTTGTAAAAAACAAGGAATTATTTAATAAATATATTCACGTTTCTCTTTGCACCAAAACGTGCAGGAATTAAATGAGCTAATATAAAATTAGTCTCATCAGCTTATTTATACAAGGACCAGAACAACTTGGTTATCAAGTTTTAATTTAAAGTTGT